>WEIS01060014.1:0-10463 GCA_013389965.1 Todus mexicanus
CCCACACCATGCTGGAATTCTGTGATCCATAAGGTTCTTCAGGCTGGTGCGTTGGGAGAGGAGCATCATTTCCCTGCAGAAACAGTATCCGTTAAAACCAAGGGGGTTGTCCTTTTTCTCTCCCAGCATCCAGAAGGTGTCAGGGTTTTCTCCTGAGTGAGCCTCCTCTGCGCCATCCAGCCTTGGGCATTAGATGGCAGCAGCGCTCAGGGATGGAGATGCCAGAGCAGCCGCAGCCCCCCCGCTCTCCATCCCTCTCCTCTGCACCAGCCAAGGACCAAATCACCAGGTTTAGGTCATTTCTGCAGCCCAGAAGGTTTTGCTCCTGTTCTGCATTGCAGAGTGGCAACGGATATCAGATGCTGGCAGAGAACATGAAGGTGTCTTGGAAAACACTTTGGGTTGTCAGAGATATCTTGGATACCTCGCTGACCGTGGGCTCCAGAGCGTCTTTTGATTGATTCTAAAGCAGCTCAATCCCTGTCCTAGACTGAGGCTGGAAGAGGAGCAGCTACCAAGGAGCACTGGATGGTGCTGAGTTTGCAGGTGGGGAGGGCAGAGAGCTGGGCACGGCTCCACCAATCTGTAAAGAGCTGCAAGGTCACCTCCTTGCGCCACCCAGAGAAGTCATCTGTTGGGAGAAAACACAGGGAAAGTGTCACTTTTTATAGTACAGCTTCGGGGTGACATTCAGTTAGGGGTGGTGGGGTGCAACGTGGGGGCAGTGGGGTACCCTACTGTGAGCCTAACTTCTGGAAGCAATTTGCTCCACCGCCAGACATGATTTGGGGCTAACCAGTCTGGATGCCACAGCCTTCTGGTGTCATCAGCACCAACACCCCCCAGGTACCTTCATCCCCAGAGACATGATAGCAGCAAAACAAGCCATTCCCTGAAACCAACTGGCCGAAGAGCGACGTTCTGCCAAGTCTCAGGCCTGGCTTCAGAAATCCCCGTAGCTTTTTGGCTTCCTGGGTGGTGTTCAGGAAATGCTGGGGGTTCTTCTCCCCAGGGGCCAGAGGCACGGGCTGCAGCAGAGGGGATGTGGCTGCCAGCCCAAGTTGGCACCAGGGGGATGTGCAGTCGCTGCTCCATGGGAAGCACCGGAGCGTGGCCTGGCTGCCAGGAGCTGGCTGCAAACTGCAATGCGGTTCCTCTGCTAACAAACACCTTCAGCCCTGCGCCAGACCCCGCTGGGCGGGAGCCGGAGAGCAGCCGCTTAATGGGTATTTTCATGAACAACGATGTTTTCAGCCCCAGCTTTCTGGTTTAGTTCCCATCAGGAGCAGATCGTTATTTTGTAAAAAAATAATTTTTTTTTTGTTTAAAAAAATGGGAAAGGTAAAAGCTCCTTGGCTGATGCTGCAGCAAATTCATGGACACACCGATGGGGACTTGTAAGGCACAGGATTTTGGCTTTTTATCCGACATACCCGCTCGCTTGGTCTTACATGGTCTTACCTATCATCCTGACAAGAGCCTCAGAGAAAAACCCAGCAGAGAAATTAGCAATCGGGAGTTATTTTATCAGGTCTGCGTGACAAACATGGGGACAGAGAGCAGCAGGTCCTTTGGCCCCTTGGAGATAGGGAGGGGTGCCTAGAAATCAAAAGGCCATTTTACAAAGCAGGTCAGAAAGATGATGCAGTTTTGGGGTGGGTTTTCTTTTCCTGGTATTACTTTTGCAAATGCCCAGCACACTCATACCCCACAGGGAGAGGCAGGTTCCACTCCTGGTAACCAGAGGGTGTTTGACCATGGAATGACTAGAAAGTCTTTGCTTCAGCAAAAACAACGTAGATTTTTTGGCTGAACCCTCAGCTGGTTTTGCTCCATAAAAAGATGCTGATCCCCAAGCAACTATCATATACCGGCACAGCAGCACAATGAATCTTTGAATTGATTAGGTTGGAAAAGACCNTCTCCCCGGGTCCTTTTCCACCGGGCAGTTTCCAGACGCTCTGCCCCAGCCTGGAGCATTGCAGGGGGTTGGTGTGACCCAAGTGCAGGACCCAGCACTTGGCCTTGTTGAACCTCGTACCAAACGCCCCAAATGCTGCCTGAGAACAGCATCTCCCCACCTCTTTTCTTTGCAAATGCAAAGTCCTCATAGCAAAAAAACCCAACAACCCAACCTCACAACCTGGACTGGAGATACTGCAGAGAAAACCAGAGACGAACTGACCATAGTCTTCAAACCTGGGGAAACAGCCCTTGGCCAGCTCTAGGGTTAACACCATGTGCCCCCCACACGGTGCTGCAGAGTGAGAAAGCAGCAAGCTGCAGATGAGCAAGTTAAACGGATCAATATGATCCAAATTTGGAGTTAAAAATAAATAAATAAATAAATAAATGACTTTGCCTTTACCCTTCGACTATAACCTTTCCCCGCCTCGCTGAGGAGATTCAGCAGCCTGTCTGCCAAGAAGGAGTCGCAGGACGTGCCAAGCGTTATCGAGCACCGTGCCCCCACGAATCAGGGGGGATTTCATGCCTTATCACATGGGCACTGCAGTGATTTCCATTCCAGCGTCGCCAGGCGGGGAAGCAGGAGGTCACATTCACAAATGTTGTGGAAGAAAAAAAGTCCTTAATTGCTCCCCCAAGGGCTGTTTCGGAGCTCACGGCAGAGCCAAAAACCCGATCGAAAAGGTTCATTAAGGAAGTTGCTGGACAGATGTGCCCGAATCACGGCGTCGCAATATGGTCCCTGACCTTAAAACAGGGAACCCGACCACCATGTAATGAAAGTGGTGGATGGAAGAGCTTTAAACCTGCCCTTCTCATCAAGCATTGCGAGGGAGGCAGCGGTAGAGGGCAAGATGCTGTCTTGAAAGAGCGGATTCTTTTCTTTCTGCCTGGGGATTTGGCTTCTGTGCAACATGCAGCGATGCCAAGAGAGGGCAGCCCAAGCCATCACATCATCACTTGGCTGTTCCCAAATCTGTACACTGAGCTATTAGGATGTTGTGAGCAAGCAAGACAAAAAAAATAATTAAAAAAAAATTAAAAAAAACCACACGACCCCCCCCCAAAACACCAACCAACCAAAAAAATCCAACACACACACAAAAAACCAAAACCAAACCAAAAACAACAAACCAAACAAACAAAAAAGAGAGAGAAGAAAAGTGAGGGGAAAAAAAAGGGGGGGAGGGGGAAAAAAGGGGTATCTTCAGTTTTACCCCAGTCTGGAGTGAAAAAAAAAATGGTGTAAGGACAAAGCAGTTTGTTTCAGCCTAAAGCCAAGGAGGAGGTTTAGAGCAAGTTTTTCCCCCAGGCATCAGTATAAAAACACTGGACATGGTCCAAATTTACCCCTCATGGTGTGTCTTGGCCCACACTATTCCTGCCAGACATGGAATTATGGAATCATAGAATCATAGTCTGGTTTGGGCTGGAAGGGACCTTTCAAGCACTGAGCAGGGCCAGCTGCAACTAGAGCAGGTTGCTCAGAGCATTAACTTGTTGGAGTGGGTCGAGAGATGACCACAAAGATGATCCGAGGGCTGGAACCCCTCTGCTGGGAGGCCAGGCTGGGAGAGCTGGGGGGGTTCAGCCTGGAGAAGAGAAGGCTCCGCGCAGACCTTCTGGGGGCCTTGCAGGGCTTCAAGGGGCCTGGCAGAAAGATGGGGACAGACTTTGGAGCAGGGCCTGTGGGGACAGGACAAGGGGGATGGGTTGGAACTGACAGAGGGAGATTGAGAGTGGAGAGAAGGGAGAAGTTGTTGGTGCTGAGGGTGGGGAGAGCCTGGCCCAGGTTGCCCCGAGAGGTGGTGGCTGCCCCATCCCTGTCCCCATTGCAGGGGAGGTTGTTGGGGGCTCTGAGCAACCTGCTCTAGTTGCAGATGGCCCTGCTCCCTGCAGGTGGGTTGGACTAGATGAGCTTCAAAGCTCCCTTCCAACTCAAACCATTCTATGATTTTATGATTCTAAATTTCCCACGCAGGGCATAAATCAAGTCACTATCCCACAGCAGCAGGTTTCAGCTACCCTTCCCCTCAGAGCCAGGATTTGCCATGCGGGTAGCTGGGTTTTCGGTCTCCTCCAAGCCCATAGCAGGCCCCTTCCTTGCAGAAAGAAGCAGCTTTGCAAATTTCCAGCATCTTTAATAAATAGCCACAATAGAACCAGTGGAGATCGGGTAATGGACAGTGTCAATGTGCAAATAATGGCTTCGGGGCTTTTCCAAGCAAGTGGCTTTAGCTCCACGGCCCTAATTGTGGGGGAGAAGCAGGTGGGTGCATCTTGCTCCACAGGCCATTCAAAATGGGTATTATTCCCAGTCCCGACTGACACACTGTGCTCCTTTCTTCCATTTCAATGCAGATTTGGGCAGTCTTAGAAAGTGACTATGTGCAGCTCAGGGGAAGAGAATAGCACCTCCCTATTGCTGTGGCTCCCAGAGGGTTTGGGGAAGGGTTTTTCCTCTGTTTGTGGCATTAGATATTCTGCTTTCTGAAAGCAAAGAAAACCACAAGATCATTTTTTTCCTCTCACAGTGCCCAGTTGAAGCTGGGCTACATCCAAGTGAGGGTTCGGAGGTGATGGTGAAAATCCAGGACATCGCGATGAGGATCTGCCCCTGACATGTCTGGATTTCACATGGACAAAGTAAATGAATCAGGAAGAAAAAGAATTACCCAGCAAATTCCCTCAACGTTGTTGGACCAATTTAAAGCAATGTTAATGATGATTTATTGATTTGGAAAGGTACTTACATTTATAAAAGCAGCGAGGGCTTGTCTATAGTGCCAATAATGCAACACAGACTGGCTGGCTCTGATCCTGCGGGTCTCTTATCAGCACATAAAATTCATCACGTGAGAAGGACGCAAAGGGAAAAAAAAATAGGAAACCTTGTTTTTCTGAAAAAAAACCCACCCAAACACCCAAGACACTACGCCGCATTTTCATTGAGAGACTGTATAATGAGCCAACTATCCTGCAAAGAGCCAAGGAGTCAACTAGGCTGGAGATCAAAACAGCGATGGGATGGAGCAGCAAGATCGCTGCCACATCTGAGGCTCTGGGATCAGTTACCTGAACAACACCATAAATCCCTCAAATATCCCCAGAAGCAAAGGATGGTTCCCCCAGGGATTCTGCCGAGCAGCTGGAAATAGATAATATTTCCCAGGCATTCCCAGGAGGAAAAGAGGGAGCAAGGAGCAGTTTACAGGGGCAAAAAGATGATGTTTTAAGGCTGGCTGAATAAAAGCACAGAGGATCTGTGAATAAACTTGGAATGACCTTCCCCAAATCCGGCGGGTTTATGTTCGTGTTTAATGGCAGAATTTGCTTTCTGAAAAGCCCTGGTTTACTCTAGGCAGCTCAGCAAAGCGTGATGCCAAGTGAGAAAAGGTTTCGGGAGGAAAAAGATGGAGAGATGCTGGATGCCAAGAGCCTGGCAGTGGCCACTGAGACTGGGGACACCATGGGACAGAGCTGGCCACAGCTTTTTCCCAGGTCCCCACAGATCCTTCTGTTTAGTGGCTTGTCCAGAAGAGATTCATTGATGGGGCAGAGGCAGGAGGAAAATCCCCTCACATTGCAAAAGCAAACCGATAACCTGCTCCAGGCTCGCTGTTAAGAGAGATGTGGGAATAAAGACATTCTTATGGAATAGGATGCAGAAAATAAGTAATTTCTCACGGATCCAGCACAGTCCAGGTCAAACAGGCAGTGTAGAAAGCACTTGCTTCTCCACGAAAATCTGTAGAAGTTCCCCATAGTTGGATCAGACTCCTCACTGGCTTTTCAAAGTAAAGGGGAAATTGAGCTTCCTGCACAAATTCTGCCCCTGGGATTATTCCAGGTTGGACCAACCCAGAGAGGATAGAACAGCAAGAAAAATGGTCAATTTTTTCAGCCTGGACATTCGTCCTCTGCATCCTGTGGAACTCCTGGGTGGAGCCCCCAAGGTCCCTCATGCCCAAATACATCCCCAGAGGATGGTGTATCCTATCTGTGGTGGAAAAGAGGGGGGTTGCTCACTCAGCAGACAAATTATCCCCAAATTGTACAAATGGTAGAGGTTGTTTCAGTTACTAAATGATTAAAACATTTAATCTCTGGAGCGATGAGGAGGAATATGGTTTGAAAAATGGGGTATTTGGAGAGGGGGCTCCTCCGGAGCCTCTCTGGGGGGGCTGGGCCATTGGAGCCCTCTGAAAGAGCCCCAGATAAGTAAGACATCATTAATAAATCAATGACAGGGAAATGAAAATGGAAGTAGATGAATCAGCGAGCTGATCGGGTCACAGATGAAAAATAGCACATCTGCTGCCGCTTTCAGTGCATTAACAAATAAGGCCACTGGCTCAGACACACTAATGCTTGGAATAATGAAGCTTCAAGACCGATTAGAGCATAAATCACTTTTTTAAAACGTAGCTGGTCCCTCCCCAACATGTTTGCTCTATCCCACGCATTCCCAGCAGCTGCAGCGGACAACGTCGCTGCCCCGTTCTGCTCCCAGGTTCTATAGGGTTGACTCCCACCAGCTGAACACACCGAGCCATGGCTAATCCATACGTACAACCCACGCCAGCAAACGCCTGGGAGCTCCACACCAACCTGCTCACCAGCTGGACAGGACCTAAGCACCTTCCCCCTTCCTTTCCTGCTTGCACCAGTTCAGGGTTTTATTTGGATTGAAGAGGGCAGCAACCACAGGCTACGAAATAATCTGCTCCATGTTATTGGATTTTGGCTTGGATTTTGGGTTTGGTGGCAAAGTGACTTTTCCTTGGCTACATAAAAAAGCAGAGTTGGGAGCAGCCCCAGCCTTGCCCCACTGGGTTTCTCTGAGGACCTTGGGTTTGGGTGCAGGGACACGAGGAAGAAAGATTTGCAGCTGATCCCACACCACGTATCACACATCACAAGCCGACACTAAACAGCCGCAGCTCACAAAATCCTACATTTTTCATCCTTCTCCCTACTCATACGTCCCCATCTCCCCGCTATCGATCAAGGTGACACAGCCCGGCGCAGCACCCCAAAGGCTCATCCATCAGCTCCATATCAGCTGCTCCACCAAAAGCCAGCCTCTGAGGGCATTTTGGGGACACCAGCACCACCCAGACATCCAAACCATGACCCACGGATGTGGCCAGCAGGTGTCCCCTCCCAGCTGTTCCCCAATTTCTCTCTATGCACCCCCACCTCCTCCATCCCCTTCCCTGGACACCGTGGCCATTCACATATAAACGAGGAGATCTATAAGCTAATCAAGCTGCTTGCCCTCCAGGCTTGATAGAGAGACAGATCATTACGGGTGTTGCTATTTTTAAATACACAAGAAGTGCCTGGATATTATAGCAGTCGGGTCATGGGTGTCTCTGGCTTCACTGAGTCGTGACCAGCGTTACCACTGACCAGGGTCTTTAAAGAGACGTGCAACCTATACCTGGAAATTTAGTACCTAAAATATTGATGGGAAGAGCCAGTTCTTCAGCTCCTGAGGATGACTGGCCTAGACAACTGCTCAGGCTGTAACAAAAAAAAAATATGGGGGAAAGAGAAAAAGAAAAGTCCCTGAATCCTGGTGTGGGGACTATGGCAAGGACCACTGCGCTGTATCACCCTCCATCCCATCTGAGGACACATGGAGGGTGATCCCAGAGTTCATCCTGACACCAAGCTCCTCTGCTCAGCCCCAAAATGATTATCATTCCACAGTGGCAGCCACACCGCCCACCTGCAAAAAAACCCAAAACCCTGGAGCAATCAGAGCTTGCTCTTCCAGCCTCATTAAATCACACTTAAACGAGGGCAGCGGTCTGCTCGGGGGTCGCCGCGCTCTGCAGCCGTCCGCGGGATTATTGTCCGACAAGATTACGGAGCCATTACGGTTTTAGACGCCGCCGCTATCCAATTACTTAAGTACCAATGCCTCTCCTGCCCGCCGAGCGCGCCAACCCAGTCGCTCCCGCGCACAGTTGCTACCCCTGCCCCTACCAGCAAACACGATTCTCCAAGCTGGTTGCTGTGTGGCGAGAGCAAACTGGAGTTATCGATTTGCTGGGAAGGCTGGAAGGGACAATATCACTGCTGGAGGGTCATGGGAGGATGCTGGGCTGGGGGTTTGCGAGGGGATGGGTTCGGATTAGGCGGCAGTGAAGAGCTGCTGGGGAATATAGGGGAGTTTCTGATCCTGAATGAAGAGGTTTGCTCTCGCTGCGAGATGCTCTATTTGTTCCGGTGGCAGCTGCCTCCGTTTGTATTCACATGGAAAAGCAAAGGACCTGCCAGCTACACTCATTCATTAGGAAAAGTGTCGCGAAGGAGCCTGCTCGGGCTGAGATTACCTGTTTGCAAGTGATATTCATCACTAAAGCAAAACCTAATTATGTGGTTCACTAGTTTTCTCTTTCCCTTCAAAAGCTCTGCCGTCCGGACCTGACATTGCCATTGCCATGGCAAAAAATGCCTCCTCCTCCCAAAAAGGAAAGCTCAAAGTCATTTAAGACAAACCTAGACGAGCATCACAGGATTCACGTCACCCCCAAATCTCAGCTGCAAGTGACTGGGAGATCTGCACCCGGAGCTGAATGGGGTTTGCACATCACAGAATCATAGAATTGTTTTGGTTGGAAAAGACATTTAAGATCACTAAGACCAATCATTCCCCCAGCCCTGCCAGGGCACCACTCCCCCATGTCCCTCGGCACCACATCTCCACAGCTTGGAAACCCCTCCAGGGATCAGGGGGACTCCACCCCTGCCCTGGGCAGCCTGGGACACGCCTGGGCAACCCTTGTGGGGAAGAAATTTCAGGAGCCTCCAAGGTTAAGCCCTGCATGAGAAAAGGGAAAGGAGAAAGAAAAAAAAAAAGGAAAGGGAAAAAAAAACAAACAGAGGGGGAGAAAATACACCAGAGGGGGAGAAAAAAAACAAAGGGGGAGAAAAAAGGGGCAGGAAAAAAAAGGGGAGAAAAAAAGGAACGGGGAAAAGGAGAAAAGGAAAGGGAGAAAAGGAAGAGAAGAAAAGGAAAAGGAGAAAAGAAGGAAAAAAATGAGAAAATCAGGAAAAAAGGGGGGAGGGGGGAAGGAAGAAAAGGAGAAAAGATGAAAAAAGAAAAAGTTCAAAGATTTTGCAATCCTCGATGCAAGGCAAAGACAGGAGCAGCCATGGGGACAGCCGGGGCCAAGCAGGAGCAGCACCTCAAATCACCTCCAAGCACTCACCGACGAGCCAACCACGAGCGGTGCTGATTAAGTGGGTTAATTCCCCCCCTCCAAATCATTATTTTATCTCAGCAGTGCTTCTCAACAAGGCCCTGCCTCCTCCAGCTGCTCCCCACCCCGCCTGTGCCAGCGACAGCCTTCCCCCGAAGAGCTCCCAATGTAGGTCAGAGCTGCGTTTTAAACGTCTTTCAATATTAAACAAAACGGAGGCGCCACGAATAACACATCTGGGGGTGGGGGTGGGTCTGCTCCCATCCCTCAGCTTAGTGGGAAAGGCAGCCTTGAAAAGCACAGAGAAAAGGGTCTAATCCTACCAGGGTCTTCAAGCTGGAAGAGCCCGGAGCAATAACAAGGTGTCCTGCTAGGACTTGGTAGAATCACAAAATGGTTTGGGTTGGAGGGGACCGTAATGATCACCTAGTTCCAACCCCCCTGCCATGGGCAGGGACACCTCCCACTAGAGCAGGTTGCTCAGAGCCCCGTCCAACCTGGTCTTGAACTCTCCCAGGGATGGGACATCCACAGCTTCCCTGGGCAACCTGTGCCAGTGTCTCACCATCCTGACAGTGAGGAACTTCTTCCTAATTTCCAATGTAATGGGGAATCCATCCCCATCTTTCCTGTAGGCCGCCTTTAAGTACTGAGAGGCTGCTGTAAGGTGTCCCTAGAGCCTTCCCTTCTCCAGGCTGAACAACCCCAACTCTCAGCCTGTCCGCAGAGCAGAGGGGTTCCAGCCCTCAGATCATCTCCATGGCCTCTCCATGGCTCAAGCAGGTTCATGTCTTCCTTATGTTGAGGCCCCAGAGCTGAATGCAGTACGCCAGGTGGACATTTGATATATTGCTCAACCTTGTGCCATATGATGGTGGTTTTGTGGCTGGAGAAACCCAAGAGTTTGTCCTCTGCTTGAGCTCCATGGTTTGAACAAGGAGTCTGTGTTTTCCCCAGCAAGGGAGGACACTGAACCATCTCCCCGTGCAAAACTTTACGCTGCTCCTTTCCCATTCATTCAAGTGCAATGAGTCTAGTGCTGCCAAACCTCCAGGGATTGCAGGCAGGAGTGTCTCCAGGGAGCACACGGGATTCTTCAGCATGAGGGTGGTGAGACACTGGAACAAGTTGCTCAGAGACATTGTAGATGCCCCATCCCTGGAAGTGTTCAAGGCCAGGTTGGATGGGGCTCTGATCAGCCTTGTCTAGTGGGAGGTGTCCCTGCTCATGGCAGAGGGTTGAAACTAGATGGTCGTTAAGGTCCCTTCCAATGCAAAC
>WEIS01060022.1:0-10594 GCA_013389965.1 Todus mexicanus
GGTTGTTGTTCAGACGGGCACAGTGTAAGCCCGCATGGTGAGATACTCCAGGCCTGTTGTGGCCTGTAGGCATCTGTTATTTTCGTTTTGTTGGAAGTGCCATTGCTTAGTGTTTGTCTTGTACCTGACAGCAGCAAGAATGTCGCTGATACTCCTACCACTATATCCTACTTGATATAATTAATGTAGTCCTTTTGTGTACATAGTGTCAGGAAAAAAAAACCTAGGAAAAGAAAAAAGGTAGGATGATCCAGTTCTTTTTAAAGAATTTGTATCTGTAGTCTATTTTGTTNAGGATGATCCAGTTCTTTTTAAAGAATTTGTATCTGTAGTCTATTTTGTTTAATAATATTAATCAGAAAGGCAGAAGATAATTTGTCACTGTGATCTGATTTCTTTGGACCACCCATAATAGCTAATGCCATGCAGATGTGTCCACTGAAGGGGTAATTACTTGGAAATGTAGGGGAAGATGCCCTCAAGAGCCCGTAACAGCCACCTGTTAATAATTGATATATTTTCCAATGCTTTTCAATAGACAAAGTTTTGAGGGCTGTGAACATCTTGACATGGTGACTTATGTCAGACCCAGACAATTGTCTCATATCTGCTGCTTTGCTGGCCAATAAGACCTGTCATGAAGTATCAGTTCAAGCAGACCATATTTTTCCCATCTCGTTCCCCGCTTCCTTTCTCAAGCTTGCATTAATTCCTAGCTGGGTCCACTGAGAGCAAAAAAAGCAAAGAAGCAGCAACCTTGCTTTGTATTCTTTCAAGCCAGCTGATCCCAGGTAGGATTTACCCAGTCTGAAATCAGTACTAATCACCTCTCAATAGCGTTTTCCAGCCTGACATATATGACAATGACTGAAATGGGAAGTGAAAGAGGGTAGTGTCATCTATAGGCTGAAGTATTCATAATGGAGACCTGCAAACAACCACCACAAAACTTTCTTGGATTCATTTTGACTCTCACCAAGAAATAAAGGAATTTTTTCACTGAACTTTGTAGTGGAACGGGTTTTCTGCTTGGAAAGAAACAATTTTAGGTATCAGATGGGCAAAATATCCATTTATTCTACTACTCATAGTTCTGTTTTGGGGTGGAACTTTCAAGTTGATATTTCAACTGAGAACGTCTAAGAGTAGGTGTTATTTTATCCAGTTATTTTGAAAAGAAGAAGAAAATATCGTGTGCATAAAATAACCCTGGTTTATCAGCCTCCTACAGGAGCAGATGTGAATAAGCACCATCTTGCCAAACCTGGCAGTTCATAGCACTTTGAACCTTTAAAATATGCTTGGCAACAGTAATTAACTAACAATAAGTAATTTATTTGAAATAAATGTCCAGTTAAACACGATACTTCTGCAATTATGTTTTAGTATTTTTCATTAATTAGTTTACTTCATTTATCTTCTTCTGGTTCAGCAGAAGGGTAAAATTACTCCCTTTTAATTTTTTTATTACTTCTTGACCTGGGTCTTGTCAGTTGTCTTTGAATAATGTACATGAGTGAGACAGACCTGCTAATTATTTCTGGTTCTGGTTTTGTTTTGGGGTATTTTTTTTTCCAAATTATAATAAACTGAGATCATTATGAAATCTGCTAATATCTCCTTGTACAAAAAGTAAACAGAATAATATTTACTAACAATGCACAGGTTTGGCAGAAAAGATTCCCAAGTATTTTAATGGACATGTATTTGATTATGTTTAAAATTGTTACAGTCTTCAGGAAACAAAAAACAACAAAAAAAGAGAGAGTTGCTTAGAACTGTCTTTAACATTAAAGAAACCTGACTTTTATCAAATTACTTTTTTGGAGAAGGAGAGATATTTTAAGCTAGTTCTTACAGACAAGGCAAGATGTTACTGTCACCTCTGTGCCAATCTTAGTGGCATGAAAGCAGCCTAGGGCAGGACCTTGTCTCTGCTTTTGGGTGCAGAGTCTGCTCTCTTAGAAACCAAACCAAAACTCGCCAGTAGTGCCAGTGAGAGCAGAATGAAGCACCTAATATTTTTTCTTCCAGTATAAATCCTTTATGTCTCCTTCGATGCTCTTTCCTATCTGTTAGAGACTCATTGCTAGTTCTTGGTCCAGAGTTCCTTACTTACTGTCATTGTAACCTAGCCATAAGGATAAGACTATTCTCCTTTACACTGTAATCCCAGGGGAGTTAAATTTTAATTACAGCCTCTAAACTTCATAGCAGTGAATCCTGCTTAATGTTGTGGTCTTGGATCTTGCATTAACATTACTGAATCTGTCCCATCAGATGACTTTATAATCTCTGTTCAACACTTTGGAGATTCACTACTCCTACATCCCATGAGGCAGACAAATATCTTACATAAACAGTGGATATATGAGTTCTTTGACTGAAACATGATTTTTTTAATAGAAAATGCTTATGATAACGATTGTCCAAAACTGGAAAACAGGGATAGCTGAGAGCTTTCAGTCTCAATCACACTGGGTTCAACACTAGTTCAACCTGTCTCTTTTTCTGCACTTCTTAAGAGACAGTACAAATCTCCCCAGAAAACACACTATCCCCAAATTCTAGCCAATTTTTCTCTGTTATTACATTATATAATTTAGCTTTTAAAACTCCCACACTATGCATGGCTTACATATTTTGTATTTCCAATCAAAAAAACATACTATTTGGAGACAGAGAATTTTCAAACTAAGCTTATGAATAATAGTAAATTATCTTCAGTATTTCTGAAAGTTGAAGAGTCTATGAAAGTGTTGATAGAGCTCTTGCAGACAGAATACCCCCCACCTCTTGTTTGAGAGATGTGATGTTAGTCTGCTTTTTCTACCCTGTAGCTAGCTGATCTATGGTTGTTTTCTGCAGCTCAAAGAACAGCTGCCTTTCCGTAAGTAGGATGACCATAATAGTATCAATCTGTATAGATTGCTTTGAGATCCTTTGAAAATAGAGACCAGGCTTTTCATGTGGTGAAACTTGCCCAAAATTATCACTTATACATAATGAGACCTGAGCTGCTTTGCCAGCTTTAACACTTCAGATAATTCAGGTATGTACTGGGGAAAACAAGAAAAGCACAAATAGCTGTTATGGGGAAAGCTCACCCAAAGCTTTGAACTACATCTGCCCTGATCCAAATGATTCAACAAAAAGAAGCAAGCAGCACAGAGGAACTCCTAACATCTTTACATCCTTATAAGATATTAGTGATCCTAGAAAAGACTATTAATTGGCTTACCATATGGAGTAAGCTAAAGCAGCCTGGGCTTATCTGAAAATGAGGTAATTGCTGACTTCCTGACCATCTCATTTAGGCAGCAAAAAATAGTGAAAACAATTGTTGCTGAAGAGAGGAACCACATCCCCAGATGTACAGCGTCTTACAGAAAGCTAAACTTGAGCTGGAACTGCTACATGTACAAGCTGGACCACTATACAGGTCTTGGACACTTTTACCAGCTAGTGTAAGCACACTTGTCATGGCCAAACCAGTCTTGACTTGGGGAATTTAATTTAATTTAATTTAATTTAATTTAATTTAATTTAGTTTATTGCCAATTAGTGCAAACTTTTGAATACAGATTCAGATATTGGGGGGGAAAAAAATAAAATAAACAATTAAACAAACATTTAGGGAAACACCTTTACTTTTCTATCCTCCATCTCAACTTCAGTCATTTACCACTCTCACCCCTTCCTGGTCCCAACTGCCTTTGTTTTTGTCATGCATTACACTCAGTCTCTCCCAGTCACTTCTGGAATATGACGGGCTGTACAGGAGGCTGAGGTTGGAACATACTGGTTTCTCTCTGCCAATCCATGTAGTTTATTAATTTTCCTCTGCTCTGACATAGATGATCCACACGCTGCAGTCCCTTTGGGGTGCTCCTGCTCTGGTATGGGTTGTCTCCAAGCCACAGTCCCTCAGATGTGTCCCTGCTGTGGCATGGAGGTTCTCCTTCCAAGAGTGCATCTCCAACTGTGTCCCCGGCAAAGTCTTCTTCCACGTGTTTCCTTACATATTTTCTTCCCTTTGTGGATGCTGATTGTTCTTAATGTGTTTGAGCAGGGTTTCCACATGCTCTGCCATGGATCTTCTGACTGGCTCTGACAGGCCGAGGTCTCTGGAGCACTATGGGCTGTTGACACCGATTTCAGAGTTAGCTGGAAGTAGCTGTGACTGACACGGGGCAGCTCACTGGCTCCTCCCACAAGCGGTAGCCGTTCAGCCTCCTGTTACAGAAACCCTGCCAGTTATGCTCCATGCAGTGTGATTGCGCTGAGTCCATGGTGCCACTCACAGTAATGGAGTTTTTGGCTCGGGAGTGTGTTCTGCAGAGAGAGCGTGCATGTGTGCACATGCATTTCATAGCTAGAATTTGCCAGCCACCTGCTAACACCATCTCTCTTAGTAAATAAACCTGAGATCTCAAGTCACTGAGTGGTGTTCTTTTCTTGTGGCTGCATCACCCTATATTGTCCAACACAGCTTGCTTTCCTTTCAAAATTGTTTCTTTATTGTCTTCTACAAGAGTATGCTGCCAGACCAGGTGGCATGGTCAGATCCTCTCTGCGAGGCAGGTTCTGGCCAGGAATCCTTCGCAGGGAGGTACCTTTGAGGGCTTTTTGTAGTCTGGACAACTCAACGCCAACTGCAGAAATAGGAGAAAATCTCCATGCTGTGGGAGCAACTGACCTGTAATGCCTGAGCCAAGAGAAGTGACAGTATGATAGAACAAATTGCAGCTCATGCTACCTGGCATGTACTACTTGGATGTGTTTTCTGCTTTCTGGAAAAATATGAGGATATTGCAGTAAAATAAAATGCTAAAATAGACCACAAGAATATGCTAAAACATGAATCTGCCTTAGCAGCTCTGTGATTTTTCCAGAGCTCAGAAGTCGGTCCAAATATGCAGTTGATTCTGCCTTCTGGAATAGTCAAAGTTTTAATAAAAGATGTTTTCCCCTGTGATTGAGTTGGGGAAATGTAATTTTCTTACAGGACATCCTCAAGGAAAAATAAATTGAAACCTTTTATAAGAAGCAAAAATACCTCAGTCACTGCAGTGATGTTAACTTAGTGTCACTTCTCCATTTTATTAGGCAGACATAGGGTCTTCAGTCTTTACCACTGTATAAGTTCTTTCTCATCTTCTGAGGCCAAGATAGTGGGTAACATTTTTCTGTAAAAATTAAAACACTCATCTCCATGACATCCACAGCAAATGGAGAGATTTTAACATTATTTTGAGGGGGTTGAGTTCATGCTTTTTTGTTGTTTTGTTTTTTGAGGAATGTGTGTTCTTTTTTGTTTGGGGGTGTGTGTGTGTGAGTTTAGTTGTTTGGTTGGATGGGTTTTTTTCAGCCAGGAAGTGCTGAAATCCAAAAGGATAACATTTCCAAAAGTGTCTTATGTCTGATTTTTATTTAGACAACCACAGGTGCCTACAGCCATTAGTTTCAAAACAATCAAGATTTATTTCTGCTTTGTCACGTGACTATGTGTTTAAAAATACCACAAAACAAAATACTTCTGAAAATCTGTGACTGCAGTGTAGCATGTATTTCACCATTTTAAAGAGTGAGCAAGACTTCAGTCCTGACAATCTAGAGCTAAATGTCTAAGCTCTTTCAAAATTATTTAGGCTTCTAAATAATTTGAATCCTTTTGCACATTTTATGAAACATCTTCATAATGAAACAGAGAACCAGATACTAAACACTTGCCAGAAAATCCAACAAAATGCAAATAAGGAAATCCACTTTTTGTTTTCCCAGGCTTGCACTGTGATCTGTTTTATTCCAGAGAAAGAAGACACTGACAAATGTACTAATGAGCTTTGAAGAGATCTGTTGCTCAAAAACAATTCATCAGTGTTTTCTTGGTTGTATGTCAAGAGTAGGAACTACCTTCTTGTTGCTGGTTCTATCAAAGAAATCAGAGCTTTTCCAGTCTGCAAATGGGAGAACATAAAAAGGTTACAATGCTGTGCTCTCAAAGACAATGAACTGTTTCTTTCATTAATGAAAAATAATATGAATATATAGAATACACACTTCAAATATTACTGTGTAATGAGTTATTAGAGATGCTAGAGTTAAAGGGGACAAGGCTTTTTTTCTAACTCTGCTTCTAATTTGTTGTATGGCCTTGAGGCAAACCAGTCCACAGCTCTGGGCCTCAACTTCCACAGCAGCAGGATGGAGACAGAAAGAGCTACTCCACTGGGCTGCTTTGAGGCTGAAGAGATCCGTTTTTCTGAAAGGATGGAAATTGTCATATATAGAACTTGCTATACAAGTGTGAAGTAATAAAATGGAAACTAATGATATATGATCAGACATGTCACTGCTCATTTTCTGTTGTATTTTGTCCCTTGGAACAAATGAACAGTGAGTGCAACCTTGCCATGGTGTAAGCCCACCCAGCCAGCAACAAAGCACCAGGCAGCTGCTCGCTCACTCCTAACCCCCTCTGGTGGGGTGGGGAGGAGAAAATATAACAAAAGCTTCACTCACCAATTATGGTCATAGGCAAAAATCAGACTCGACTTGGGGAAACAAAATCAATTTAATTTAAACAACAAAACCACCACCAATTTATCAATTGAATGAAGAGTAAGGCAATAATAAACACAACTGGATCTTAAAACCCCCTTCCCCTCACTCTTTTCTTCTTCCCGGGCTCAGCTCTGCTCCCTATTTCTCTACTTCCTCCCTGCAAGCAGGGCAGCGAGGCACGGAATAGGGGTTGCTGTCAGTCTCTCACGTGTTGTTTCTGCTGCTCCTTCCTCCTCAGGGAGAGGACTCCTCACAGTCCTCCCCTGCTGCAATGTGGCAACCCTCCCACAGGAGACAGTCCTTCATGAACTCCTCCTACCAGCATGGGTTCCTTTTGCAGGCTGCAATCCTCCCAGTCTGCATGGGTCTCTCTCTGTAGTCTCATTCCTGTCCCAAACAAAAGGACTCCCCAAAGGAACACTCCCAACAGGTTTTCCCCTCTAAAATATTATCACAGAGGCACTGATTGGCTTGGCCTTTACCAGAGGTGGATCTGACTTGAAGCTGGGGGAGCCTTCTCAAAGCTTCTTACAAGCCACATCAGTAGCTCCTTCCCCCACTACCAAAACCCTGCCAGACACAAACCCAGAACAGGCCTGAAATACTCCAGTGTTACCTCTGAACAACCACAGTAAAATTTAAAAATACTTATTTCAGATTGTAATCTGTATTGGCACCTTCTCCATCATTTAAATATAGTCTTACATGCAATGTGCATTGCAGCTTGACTCCTGCCTTTCTTGGCTCTCATTCTAAAAGGCTTGTTTTGCCCATTTTCTTCTCATTCTTTCCTAAATATGTGTCTCTATTGCCCTTTGTATCTGAATGGTGACATCCATCCTTTAATTATATGCTTATTTTGCTCTTGGGCTCTGAATGCCTATTAAGAAAAAGAAAGACTATCCCTGTGAGAACTGTTCATTCCCTTGCCCTGCCACAAATTTCCGTGTAATGTCAGGCAAAGGCATTTAGGATGTTCTGTGCAACAGTCCACCCAGGGTCATAAAGGCTAATTGATAGCTCTGAGGCAGTACAACGGTCACAGAGAGCTTGGATGGCTATTGTAATGACTATGCACAAAAGGATGAGATAGAAAAATATGTAGGTAAATAACTATGTCTTCACTAGATTCTCAGCTTTGTGAATGAGCCCTGTATGCAGCTGCAGTTCTACTGATAGTAACAGCAATATGAATGCACGGGTACCTGTTGGAACCACCACCCACCTAATTTAGGAGGAGCTTTTTCTGCATTACCTTTGGCATTAGTTTATGTTGTCTGTATCTTTTCATCCCTGCCTTCGAGTCACTGTGTTATTCCAGTGCTGGACTTCCCACACAATTCTGTCAGGTTCACTCATAACCCACACTCTTTTTACTAGTCTGTTTTCACTCTCCTCCCACACCTTGCTCCACCAGGCTACTATCTCCATCTGCACTCCACAAACTGCTGATACTCCAGTCTTACCTCCCCCCTGTTCTTTCAGTGCAATCCAGTCCTAGTCTGAAGGGTTCTGCTTTTCCAGACTCTCATTTTCACCTTCAACTGCAAAGGATAGAGGAAGAGGGGCCACTGTTTCTTCACCTCTGAAATATGGCTCTAGGCCTCTCCTTTAGTGGCTGTATACTGCAGTACCCTTTCTGAGCACTCCAAGTTCCTTTTTCATTCCTACTTTTATGCTTGCAAACCTTTCTGTAACCACCTGAAGTCCATGATTGTATATTACCCTGCACTTTTTTTTTTTTTCCATCCTGTGTTTTCCTATTGATGTCCACTTCTGGGTGGCCATTTTGGCACATGGCTGTTGGCTCCAGTTGTGCTGAATACATGTGAGTGCACAATGTATGTTTGTCCATCATCCTAAGGGTTGGGTGAAAGCTAGTATGCACAGGCCTATATTTTGCTGTATTCTTTCTTGATTGCTGGTGTGCCAGAGTGGGTGTGCTCCCTTCCTGTAAAGCGTCACATACAGTGTGTGCATGCATCTTGCTTTTTCTTTCCTTTCTGCACTGTTTTCCAAACTTCCTGTCTGTGTGAGGAGTTGAACTCTAAGTGCACAGCACATATCACTCTCTTCTTTACATCCCTTGTGCTTACATCTGTTTCAGGTAAACACTGTCAAACTGGTACATTTTGTATATTTGCTGCAATACAAGTCTTGGTATAGGAAGCGTGTGGATTTTGAGAGCGTATCATGGTAATACATGCAAATTCACTGGTGCATCAGGTAAAACTGAAGACACAGAGTGAGTTATGACATGGTAATATTCATGATGTGGCCAGTGCAGCACATGAGGATGTACATGTGTGTTTAGTGCTGGAAAAGGTGCGTGTGTATGTGTACAAGCGTGTCTGGGGTGAGCATTGTGTGGTATTTCCTGCATAAGGTGAGGGAAGTAGCACACACTTCTGTGAGTGTGGTCAAAGTGGTATGTTCACAGGTGTGTATTTGTTGTATGAATGATATGCAATGACTTTGCTGCCAAACACAGTGAGCAGGGCTGAAAATGCCTCACATCAAATAGGCAAAGTGTCTTCAAACCCCAGGTAATGGAGGTAGGTGATGCTGTTGCACGAGGGCACATCTCAGCTTCCTGTCCTCTCCTGTGAGAGGTGACTGGACAGGCAATGACATCAAAGGGTAAGGAAAGCTTTCTGTTCCTGCTAATCCCGCTGCATCCTGAGGGGAAAAAGGGCGGGTGCTACTGGAGGAATAACAGGATACTGGAAGAGAGAAGAGGCAGAGCGAGTCTCAGCTACAAGCTGAAGAAAAGGTAAAGGGTCTACTTCAAGGAGGAAGACTCCATTTGGGTAAGGATATGTACGTACCATCAACTCCTGATCTCCCTGACACATTAGGAGACACTCTCAAATTCCCCAGGCAGTTGCCACCCTCTTGCAGACCCCCTGTGCACAGGGGATATGCAAGCTCCGTCAGTCCTTTGGGACAGCATCCACAGTGCTGAGCACTGGCAGAAGAGATCATGGAAGACCAAAGCCAGACTTACAGCAGGAAGGAAACAGGTTGCAGATTTGGTGGCAGTTGTGAGACTTGCCATGAACACGATGCATATGCTGGGAACACTGAATGGGGATGCTTTTGCCCCAATATACCACAAAAAGTTACATCCTCTGCAAACACTAGAGATTTACATTCATTGACCTAAAGACATGGAAGATGATTCCAAAGAGGTCAAGTAGCAAGCTAGCAAAGATGAGGAGGAATGCTGACTGAAAAGGTTATACGAATTTGCTAAAGCATGGTAAAGTACATCAAGGGGTAGGACAATGTCCTGGTAAATGTAATAGGGACTGCCACCTCCTGAAAGCTTACCATGTTCCTAAGTAGTGTGTGGACACTGCAATGGACTGCTTAGATGATCAGAGAGGATTGTGACAAAAAGCCAAAACAACAGGGTCTTGAGTTCTGATAGAAGACTCCTCTAAATTGGGGGGGAAAGTGGACAGGTGATGAATCAGATCAGTTATTCCTTGAGCTAATAATCCAGTACATTCAGCCTTAATGGAGTTCTAGCAATGTCCTCATTTGAAAATGATCTTTATGTTCTCCTGCTGCTTCCATGTATTGCTATATATAGCATTTATTAATAATCTTTTAATTCCCAAAGAACAATACAACATCCAGATGATATTGCCCAGAGTGCAAAATCAGGGAGAATCGGACACTTACTTTACAGAAAGTTGCTGCAAGATCCAGATTTTTCAGGAGAATATTAACTAATTCCTGTAACTTATATATATATATAGGCATGAGCTGTACTTTGGACACCTTCAAGTTTCAAGGAATACAAATACCATGGGACTTGCAACATCCTCCTAAAGATTGGTGGTGCAAGCTGGGGCAACTGCTGTTCGAGGTGAGCTGTGCTCTGCCTGGGTCGGTCCTGCAAGTGCCCTGCCAGCCATGAGCTCTCTAGTCACATACCATGGCTTATCCTGGGGGAGTGTTTATCTGAGCTTGAGTGACAAGAATTTTAAAAAAATGGAAAATTTGGGGAAATTTGGGC
>WEIS01060023.1:0-10829 GCA_013389965.1 Todus mexicanus
GTTGATACTTCATCAGATAATCCCTTCAGGTACCACAATATTCTCTTCCATCAGATTCTGCAAATCAGAATAATGTAAAAAGGCTCCTAGGAAATGACCATGAGTAGCAACATCCAACTAATTCAAGGTCAGAGACAAGAGTTGGGGTACGTACGTTCCAATGACCTTTAGACAGGGGGTTACATGCTAACCCAATCAAGAAAGAAGAATGTGTGCCCACCAGCTGAGCCCAGGGCTCAGCCACAAGATTGCCAGGTTTTGTTTGAAGTCACTGCTGAAGTATGCTTAGGGTTTTTCTTTTTTTCTCCTTTCCTTGCAATCCTTCCCAGCGCAGCCAGGGAAACTCCTTGTACAACAGCGCTCAAGTGCTTTGCCACAAAATGAGAGGAAAGGAGTTGTGAAATCCTCAGATTTAGGTAATATTTAAATACAAATATTTAAATAATCTTTCACCGTGGGATTCTAACTGACTGACTTAAAAGTTCAATGACCTGACAGAAAGTCTCCAGTAAATTACACCACTCAGCTAACCTAACTCCAAGATGTTTAAGCTCTAAAAGGAGAATACTTCAGCTAATTGAGAGAGATCCTTAAACTTTGGGAGTGGAGCTGTGGAAGAATACATTTACTTGAAGGTGTTATTCCACAGTGAGACCAATGAGGCCATGAGCAAAACCATACCATGGATCCCCTTTAAAAGTGTAAGGTCAACACATTCATTTCTCAGTTCATTAAACCATGATCTCAGTGGCATTTTTAAAAGCTATGTTGATGAGCTAAGGCTAATTCAAATGACAATGGGAGAATTGCCAAAGAAAAGTTTGAAACCAAGGAACTGCCTGACCTTGAATAGCTAGCTACTGGGCTCTGTCAGTAGTGGGTTGGACTAGCAAATGAGCAAACACTACGGAGAACGCATGATGTGCCCAGATGTACTTAAGATGAACAATACAAAAACAATGCCTATTGATTATCTCATTACTTTACTGCTTGTCCTCCTCATCCAGCAAAAAGAAAGGTTACACCTGGGACAGCTCAGTCCTTCATGAAAGGGAAATCCAATCAGATTTGCTATTTCTTTAATGTAAAGCTGACTCTCATAATGAAGAGGAGCGGACTGTGATCTGGGGAAAGCTTTTCTCATTAACCTGTCGATTCTGTGTTTCTAAAAAATTGATTAAGCAAGGTACATATTGATGATTCTCCGAATTTTAACAACTTTAAGTCAATTAGAAGAGTTTCAATATTGATGGTGGGATGTTATCTTTTACATCTGAACGAGATAAAGTCTTGAAAAGCCAAAGCCAGGAGGGATAGCTTAAAATGTGAGAATGCGAAGGGCAGCTGTCTCTGTGTAGCTGTCATAGAACATAAAATGTTTAAAGCAGTTTGTGAAAAAATGCAACAAGTTCACTTAGAAACCATGACAAAGCATCGCCTACCAACACCTAAAATTCTTCTGATGGAGACAGCAACTCTTCCCGCTTTACCTATGAATCAGATTACATAACAAAAATGAAATGGAATTGAGTAGCAAAAAACTTCTAGAGGTATTTTTGTCTCTTAAAAGCAGGAAATGATGCAGACAACCGTCAGGATAAGGACTCACATATGTCCCCTTAGACTCCTGTTCAGGGAGAATAAGTTTCCATATGCCCTAGCAAATCATAACTGTGGGAAACAAAACTAACAAATCAACAAAACCAAAAACAAACCCACCACGAACCACTACAAAATGTCAGAAATAGCTCATGAAGTTAGACTGAAATGTTTTGTCATCAAGTCCTTCACTTGTGGTCAGGCATTGTTATATTTTTGGGAAAAAATGAATATATTTTGTCTCTTTTCCCACTGATTTCTTTACTGGAAGTGTGGTGAGGCATTAGAAACAGACTGCCCAGTAAGGTGGTAGAACCACCATCCCTGGAGGTGTTAAAAAAACATGTAGATGTGGCCCTTCAGGACGTGGCTTAATGGTTATGATAATGTTTAGTAGATAGTTGGACTTGATGATCTTGAAGGTCATTTCAAACCTTGAGAAACGTATGATTTTCCCCTTTGGATTTAGAAAGCTGCAATGTCAAGTGTTTGTGCATCTGATGTTTCCAGAACTGTAGATGGAGTGAGAACTATTTTACAGTTAACATCTTCATTAGTTTAGGAACCATATTGCAGTCACAATGACTGAAAAAGACATTTATTTTAATGGAGCATAGCCTTTTATGCCACAATTGTATCAAATCATAGTGTCAGAAAAGTTTTTGTTGGTTGCATTTAGTCATTTCTGGCCAGGTTAATGCTTAGGAAATTATTCTTAGGGAGGGAGCGTATAAATTTCCATCTCATTTCAACACTTTACATAAACATGAAAGATTAATGCTGTGTCTAACTTCTAGGGGAGAAGAGCAATATGCTGGATATCATATAGAATTTTTAAAAAGCGACTGAAAATTCTCTGCATTAAATTACTCAGTTTTAGTGGACATTATCAATAAATCATGTTTTCTAAACCTAGCATGGACAGAATGTGCTGATTTACATTCCAGACTGGCTACTGCTCAAGCATTATTTCTTACTATGGACATCTATACAATTGATATTTTGCAGAGAGAATATACTTTGTGTCAGAGACAAGCCAAGATTTTCTTGATATATATGATTTTACTCCATGTACATTTTGAATAACGGCTATGTTGTACTTTTAGAGCAAAGGCATTCAATACTTCCTACCTATAATTAATAGGCCAAAACAAATGGGGACCAATGGTTAATGCTGCATTCTCTGCAAAAGTATTTAGTATTTTAGCATTAGAATTTCACAAATATTGAAAAAAATGCCATTCGGTGAATGTGATGTGAATGAAATTATCATCTCCATTTTTAAATTACAAACCCTAATTTTTTTGGGGAAAAAAGGTATTTTAGTTTTTTTCTTAGGTTAAGAGATTTGATTCAAACAACTCATTTACTTTCCACTTATCATGGAATTATAGAATAGATTGGGTTGGAAGAGACTTTTAAAGCTCGTCTAGTCCAACCTCGCTACAGGAAGCAAGACATCTTCAACCAGAGCAGGTTGCTCAGAGCCCCCATCCAAGCTGGTCTGGAAGATTTCCAGGGATGGGGCTTCTACCATCTCTCTGGGCAACCTGGTCAGGGTCTCACCACCCTGCCTCCGTGCTATAACTAAGCCCAGGAAGCACTGGTGTTTTCTGGTGGTTTTCCACTGGGCAGTTTCCAGCTGCTCTTCCACAAGCCTGGAGCGCTGCAGGGGGTTGTTGTGACCCAAGGACAGGACCCGGCACTTTGTTTTGTTGAACCTCATACAATTGGCCTCAGCTCATTGATCCAGCCTGTCCATATCCCCCTGTAGAACCTTTCTACCCTCAAGCACATCAGCACTCCCACCCAGCTTGGTGTCATCTGCTATTATATTTTACTATTACTTAGTTCAAATAAATTTTAGTCTTCCACAATAAAACTGCACAAAACCTCACTCACCAAATCAATTAAGTCGTTCAATTTTTAATAGGTTAGGCCAGTGGTATTATAGTTTTAAAACAGTTCTACAGGCAAATTCTATAAAGATCTACATTTTAAAGCTCTTTTTATTGGATTGTTTCAGTGCTGTCCTTAGGGACTTTAAAACATCAGATTAGAGCCTCTGAATTCCAGACTTCTGTTGATAAAATTGGATTCCTCAAAGTTTGACCTGTGGCAATGGTTTTGTTTTGCTTTCCTTTCTTCCCCAGCGGCAGCAGTTTTCAGAACAAATGAAATACGCAACAGTCAGTGAATGACTGAATGCACCAAATATTGTCACAACACCACTGACACTGTAGGAATAGGATAAGACGACAGTTAAAAGGGACAAGAAATGATTTAGTGGCATTCATTTTCTCCCTTGCCCAATGGATTGCCCATTGGTTGAACAGCTGATGTGTGACACATTTTGCTGATAAATCAGAGTCACATTAATCTTTAAAATGAGAGTTGTTCAAGCCTTTGTATACTCAGTAAGGTTTCTTTTTCCTACAGTGAAGTCTTGGGGATATTTGAAATACATTTCTGAGCACAGGCTGTACAAGCAAGAGAGCAATTCAGCAAGGGTTAGATTTAGTTCAGCTGTGAAGCCTAACAAATCTACCGGGGACTTAAAACTTGGACAATGTGGCATCTGCATTCCCTCTCTGTTGAGGCACCAGGGCTTCATGCTGATGTGCTGAGGTTGCCCCTTTCACTGATGGCATCGGTAAGTTATGCATCTCATACTAGGGAAAATTCTGTCTTCCCATTATTCAGTATCACTAGCAAATTTCATTTTAGCCTTAAGTCATTAGCTTAGACTAGCAGAGAGAGGGAACGGTGATTTTACTCTCCTGACATTCCCCTGCTACTTGGTTTTAGGTAACTGCAATGCATTTCACCTTTGTAATTGCTCATTACAGATTCATGCCAATCTTTAAAATTCCTCCCCTCAAAAGGTGCTTCTTTTTTCACAGAGACCTCGCCTCACTCTGTAGAAATTTAGGATATTTTTTTCTGAATAGCTTTGTTAAATCACTGCTGAATTTCCAGCACCTGATACCCAGTAGCAGGAAGTTGAACTAATTTAGATTGCAAATAAAGCACATAATTTTACCATGTGGATAATCAAACCTTAGATCAATTTACCTATAGGTGTGTTGAATTCTCTATCACTTGACATCTCCAAATCAGCATTCAATATGTCTTTAAAATATAAGCTCTAAATCAACCGGACACCACATTATACTTCATGCAAGAGTTACTGCAGGAAATTCTAGGGTTTTGTTACCCAGTAGAAAAGACAAAATGACCATTACATACATTATATATATATTTAACCTTAAAACCTTTTAATAAGTCCACATAGTTACTGTATGAAAAGATAAGGAAGCAAATGTAAAACTTCTATGAGTGATAACAGGATAGGGAGGCAGAATTTGGATAAAGCCAGCTTCAGTTAAGATCAACAACTCAGAATTAGCAAAAATTCCTTGAAAATATACTACTAATTTACACTGGTCAAAGCAGTAAAGATCTTATGTAGAAAAAATCCTTGCTGGTCCTGAGAGACTGAGGTTGGCATGGAAGGTTTCGGCGCACTCGTTGAGCTCATGCATTAAATAAGTTAAAAAAATAAAAATAAAAAAGAAACAAACCACAAAGGTAAACCCCAACTTAACAATGCTGCCCACGGATGTCCGTGTTCATTAACATTTCATGGAAAGTCACCTTAACCAGGCAATAGCACTGCTGAAAATTCTTATTTTTCTTTTCTCCTACTTCTTCGAGTAACATCTTCCCTTCTGAAGCATCCCTACAGAATAAGGAAAACTAGTGACTGAGAAAATGCGCGTGGTTCTTCAGTTCTCAAAATCAATATATGCATTTACTTGTTCTTTAATCCACTAACAAACCAACTCTGAAGCGTTCCAGCAACCTTTTTTTATTTTATTTTATTTTTCAAGTGATCCTTGTCTGATATACAAGAAAGTGGTTAAGAGAGAAAAAAAGCTGAACTGCTGAGTTCAGTGTTCTGGAGCACTGTGGCCCAAAAAAAAAAAAACAAACAAAAAAACCCAAAAAAACGTTGGTAAAACATGTCAGGATAAATACAACTCTGGAAAAATTAATGATATGAGCAGAAGTCTGGAATCTGGGTACATTCCTCTGATCTCTACCTTCTCCTTTATTAAAACCTTTTACACAGCCACTATCAGACACTGATTCTGCTATAGAAGCATCAGTAGACAGACCTCTCAGCAGTGCTATCAGATTCTATCAATTCCTGATTTCCCTAGAAAACCACAGATCTATTTTCCTATAGTTGAAATGACAACCAAATGAAAAGAAACCCACTGCATGGGCAAAGCTTCAACTAGAAAATTACATTTAAACTCAGAACAAATGTCAGATTTGTTAAGTTTTAAGGTTGTAACAACCACCACCCTGGTAATACAGCTGAAGTGACAGGGCAACATAGCGGAATACTTCCATTTCTGAACTGTGGTTACCTTATCTGAGGGGAAGAGGAGGTTATTTTAGGTTAGATGCCTTCAAATGTCTACCCACAATAAGCACAGATAATGAAAAGCCATCAGAAGGTCATTGTCTGCATGTGTTTATGCTTCAGCAGAAGGAAGTAGATGACAGGAGTGAGTGTATTTATTTGCATTACAGACTGTTTGATGTTTTTCTTTTAAAAATCATGGCCACCCTGCGCATACACAGATTGCGTTGAATGCCAAGTTGTGTCTGAGGCCATTCACCATCCTTACAGCTCATGAGTTAGAAAGCCGGGAGGAGACACTGCAGGGATTTATCTGATATCCCATACCTCACAATTTCTCACAGTATTTGAAACAGAGGATGAAATTAGTGCAAGAGCATCAAAATAGTTCACAAGAGAGTGAGAAAGTGCTTTAATTATGATGTGACACCCACACACTGAAGCTCTCCTGTGTCTTACATTTTACTCATAAAATGCTGAAGAAATCATTTCTTTCTTACTTTTATTACTAAAAATGACGTATAACCCTGAAGCCTAGTTCTCGAAGAAGAAAATGTATCCTGCAATATTATCAGCGTTTTCTGAAGCTAGTGTAGTGTTGAGAACATACAGTCAGTGAGTTACTGCCAATTTGGAGGCTGCCACCTCTTTGTCAAAATCCAAGGGCATAATACTAGCTGAAGAGAACCTTCTATTGCAAGTGAGTGCCAAAGCACTGGCCATTTCTACCAAACCCAAGACTATTTCTATTAGACCAGGCAATTTTTCTGAATGATTCTCCTCTTGGCTTGCTCTTGTCTGAGTTCAGGCAAGACAAGTCTCTCTCCTTTCTCATCAGTGGAAGTCCTGACGTCTTTATTCCTTCCTTTCAGACAACAGAGGACAAACTTATTACATGTTAATAAGGTTACCTTTCACACTTTTGGAATATGTCATGTTTGAAAAATAGACATGTAAATGACAATTCTTCTTGCATATCAGCTAGGTGGAAACAGGGGTCATTATCTGCTAAAATAAATGCATTTTTTTCCTCTGCTGAAATAAAACAACCTTCATTTTCTATTTTTCAGAACTACCGTATTCTGCAAGTAGTGTTCAATTCAACAAATCACTTGACTATGTGCCTACAGGTAAATTGACTTTCATAGGGCTATATTTGATATTAGACATGTACTTATTTTACTGAATACTAATAATGTCACTATATTACTTTGCTGGCCCATCTTTACCTCCCAGGCATATCACAATCACAGTTATATTTATTTGAATATATATTAGTAATGCAGCACTTGATACATAAGATACGTTCAATAAAGACGGTGCTATAAAATATCATCCTAGAACATTTGTTCTATTGGAAAAATTTCTCCAGAGATATGTATTAGGACTAATCCTACATCCAATACTTCATTTTTAAGAAACGGAGAGTGTGTATTTATCCCAGGCTACAGGAAAATTTAAGCAACAAAGGATGCTTCAGTGTTAAGTTTCCTGACTAGAAAACTCCACTCTCCGAAGTTTTCAAAGGGCTTAAAGGCAAAGCAATTCTTATTAATAGAGGGACCAACAAAACCAAAACTCAAAAAGCTTCAGCTATCAAAAAAATCTATCTTCAGTGAAGTTTTCAGTGCTGTAAATCAGACGGCAATTCCAAGAAGGCGTTCTGAAAACAGTCAACCACAGTGCCTAGCTATAAGTAAGTATTGTTTGTTTTTAAAAAGGGATATTGGAGAAAATAAGGTGGGGTGTTTCGGTGTTTTGGTTTTGTTACTGTTGGGTTTTTTTCAAGGAATTCATCATTCTGCTCATTATACCTCTCATTTCTCTTTCATTCTCTTACCACATCTCTCTGTTACACTGAGCTGCGTTATGAAATTTTCATACTCAGCGCTCTTGTGAAAACAGAATATGCACATAGGAAGAGAGTCTGCCTTTGAATGCCTCTTCTGAATTTATCAATCAACAACTTTCTGCTCAAGTTTCAGCTTCCAACTCCAGTAAGATCATTACGACAGGTTTTGGTTTGCCTCACTTTGCTCCTGCCAGCTGATGATAACGATTACCCTAAAACAAGCCCTGAAAACTAATAAATAGTGAAACAGAAAAACAGAACTTCTTACGAAAAAACCAACCAAACAAAACCAAACCGTCACATTGATCCTTCTTCTCATCATCTTAAGTTGTAGCACCTCTCCTTATTGTTTTCCCAAAGTTCATATTATTTAAACTGCTGCATGCAGAACTCTTTACTCCTCTCATTTTCTTCTATGTATAAAAGAAGCAATTAAGACTCAGAAATTATGTCAAGTGTCTGTGGGAAGCAGCAATGCACAGACCATCGAAACCCATCACTGCTGATAAACATCGAGTGTTGAGAAAAAATGCTGAGGCTGGGCAAAGGCCCGGTGATCAGTGTTGTATTGACACCGATGTGATGGGCCAGGAGCGATACCGGCTCCCTGTTATCCCAGCAGCGAACTGTTCCCGGCAGAGGATGGAACACAACAGCCTGCTACTGCCAGAAGATCATCAGGGCTATATGGTCCATCAAGGAATGTTTGTGCAACTGCTAAGCCACTTCATAATTTGACTACAATCCCACCTCCACACTTTACACATTAACAGACACCTGAACTATAAATATTAATTCTATTTCAGACGTATTTTGTGGATGAGAATTCGACATCAAAACATATGGACAGACTGACAGGTTTGTACTCCCCGCCCATCCCAGAAGGAACACCTTTTGGTAAGATTTTCAAGTGTATGTTTGCGTGTTTGTGTGTATTTTCTTAAGCTATGTTTTGATTTTTTATTTATCACCGACAATCTCAGAGAATCTGTATATGTTGTGAGTGTAAATAAATTGTATTTTTTGTGTATCTGACTGCTTCTTGGTGTGCTGTTTGTGAATATGGTATTTGGCCTATAGCAACACTTCTTAATTGGCATACCTATTAAGACATAAGTCCAGCTGCCTCGAATCCCTCTAACCTCTGAGGACCAGCTAGAACGCAAGAGAATTTGTCTCTTACTATATTTACCCCCCTACTTCACGCAACAGTGTCCCACCTGCAGCAAAACTCCCATTCATTGGGACGGGTTTGTCTGTAGTATTTCATTTTCAGTAAAGTTGGAGACAGCCTGACAACGTGAGACAGAGAACTTTCTGGGGTTTATTAACAATATTCTCACAAGAAAAGACAGTATTTTCTTCTTCCACAAATATTATAAAACCTATAGCACAGGACCAAGCCATCAAGGTACACATAAGAAATACGGATCCAATGTTTAAGATATGAGGGTCAGATTTCCAGTAACATTCCTTCTCCTCAGTCAACTCAGTTTTGTAGGATCTCCAACTCCATATAACTACAGGGAGCTACAGGTAATGGACAATAAATGTCTGCAAGCTGGCATCAAGAAAAGAATAAATAGGAGAATATATGTCTAAGTAATTCTCCCAAGTGACTTCATCGTAAGTTATGCCTACCTCTAGCCATTACACAGTGAATGTATAAACTGGTGGCTATTTTATACTGGGGGAAAAAAAAAAAGGAAGAAAAAAAAAGCATCAAACCCGCATAATTTTACAATTGTCAGCCTACACCTCCAGTCCTGCCTTATCAAGAAAAGATAAATGTCAGTGACACAGGGACCGACTAGCGTGCAAATTATTTTTTTATGGTTTTATTTATAATATTAAAACATTTCCTTTGAGACACTGCAGCAGGGAAACAGCAATACACGGTGCATGAATCATGCAGTACTTTTAAGGGAAATATCTATGTGCCCCTATAGCATAATGTTGTTAGAGAGATTTGTTTTAGAATTTAGTGCTGGAGTGGACAACGAAAAACATTATTGGACAACGTTGCCAGTAGATTACAAGTGTGAATTGTAAATTACATCAGCCCAATTATAAAGCAAACCACTGGAAATATTTTGTAATTGATGTGTCATAGATATAATATTTCTTTTAGCGCCAGAAAAGACTTTACCATATTTTATGCAGCTTCTCTGCTGCACGCTTAGCGCATCAGGGTTGCATCTAACAGGGTCCTGTACAAAAATCCTCAAAATTATTTTTAGATGGAAAGTACTTCATAGTTTTCCCATGAAACCAACATCTCTTTGCACCTCCCAGTTTACAGCCCTGATTCATGCCCACCGCTTTCCAAGCCACAGCATCTACTGCGGTTCAAGGAGAAGTGAATCAAAGATAACATGGGGCTTCTGACTCCTGAAATGTTATTTTTCAGTGGAGACCAACCTCATCTGCATGAATTAAAGTACTAATGAGCTAAACAGCACTGGGACAGGCTAGAAAAAAGTGAAGTTGGATGATTTCATAACACCATCTGTATGCACTGTAGAATAAATCAAAGGATCTCATTTATTAATATTTTATTGATTGTTACTTATAAATAGTAAAGAAAAGCATCAAATTCAGTGGACAGAGTGGGTGTAATAAAGCAAACTCCATAAGCTACATACTGCCTTAGCAAAAAATGAGTAAAAGGGAATCTTTAAGCAGTAAAAGACCTAGTTTAAGAAGTCAGCTCTTTTTGAAGATGCTTGAAATGTCAAATCAGCTAGTTGTATGTCAGTGTTCACTGGATTAAAGAAAAAAAAGAAGGTAAAAAAAGAATGAGCAGTGGGATACATCAGCTGAGTCCGCTTCTGGTAGCAGGACCCTTCCAACTCAAGCTGTCTGAGTAGGCTGCCTGGTAACTGAGAATGGCATTGTGACACTTCTGCATTAGTGTAGCTTGCACAAAAGTTTCAGATTCAT
>WEIS01060024.1:221-15089 GCA_013389965.1 Todus mexicanus
GTGATTCAGAAGGAGCAATCAAGACAAAAGCTCTGGTCTCATCTACACTGTGCTAGAGGTCCTTGATCACTGATGGCACAGAGTCTACCTTAGAGACTCTAAGTGTCTACTCTTGATAACAGCAAGACTGGGAAAGTCAAACTGTAGCAAGCTCCTCTAGAGCAACTGCAAGCTTGTTTTTCAACATATTGTACGTGGAAAGACTTGAATGTATTTTCACCAGTAGAATAAATGGCATATTCTTAACATAAACTGTAAGACAATCAAAAGGAGAAACAAAACTTCTTTGTAATTCCACCTGAGCAGATATGACAGATAAAGCCTCACTTCAGACGGTTAATTCTTGGCAACATAGGAAATGGTCTAAGCAAGAGGCACATCAGACACTTATTAAACTGAGCTACAATCAGCCCTGCCTAAAATTATACATTTAATGCCTGCCCAGTTTGACTGCAACCATTCAAAACATACAGAACCATCATTCCAACAAGCTAACTATAAAATACTTAAGTGTTTCATCCATAGCTCATTCTGAATGTGGTTTTAATACCATTTTATCTAGTTTTATCTAATCCCACATAAGCTGGCGTCAGAGTCCTTGGTAAGGAATTCACAGAGTGCCAAATGTTAAAACTTAATGAACTTTCACCAGAACCTTGCTTAGCCTGCCAGCTTCTTGGCTTGTTTTGATGCCCAGCAGCACACAATGAAATCTAAAGAATGAAATTGCACTTGGAGGAAATTACCTATTTAAGGAAATTATATATACTCAGACCCACATCATTTATAGTATCTTTTTGAAAAAGAAAAAAGGAGGAAATGGAAAAATAAACAAATACCAGAAACCAAGCAATAACCTCAGCTCAGGAAAGAAACCTATTTCTGCAAATTAATAGTGTGATGCTTGAAACAAGACTGGAGCAATAGAAGTCAAGAGTGCCTGCAAGTTCCAGAGAAGATAAGCATTGTTCCAGTGGCTTAAAAGTGTAGTCTTTGTGCCATAAAGATCCATGAGCAGAGCACAATCCAAAACCATCTGTGAGACGAAGTGCTTTCAGAAGTGAAAGCAAGATCCTTCAAGTCTGAAAGCAGTTACTTTTAGAGAAGTTACTACACTGCCACTCATATCTTCAGCTGAAAGCTAGTGGTTACCTGAATATAAATAATAAGAGCTAAGAAAAGAGGGGTCAAGTGTTTACCCTTCTAATTTACTCTCCCTTGCTAAGCCTTGCCTCACTGCAGCAGGATTTCAGAGCTCTGCGTGGTACGTGATTGTGCACTTGGTGCTTCAGAGTATGGCATGAGCAAAGTATAAAAGTATAACTTAGACTTGAAGTCTACTATTGCCGTGAAAGCATCTCACATTTCCATTTTCTTTGAAGTTTGATAACAGCAGCAGGCTTTTGAATGAAGAGAACTATGTGGCATTTAAATGGCATATCTAATGTAATTATGTGTAAGTTGGTACAATTATATGAAAATCATGCAATAAAGAAAGGAGGCAAAGCATTCAGCCATCTTGAATGGAAATGCCAGAAGGGACCTAAGCCTTCATTATAAATTGATGACCTGTTAAATTACATTGCCAGAACACACGCAAGCCCATCATTGACAGCCTAATTCCACCCTACCTCTGTAGAGAGATGAGAAATCCTTTTCTCAGGCCCATACCCAGAAAGTAGATGAAAAGAGCAATGAAAATGAACAGCTTCATGCGGATCTACTGGACCTTACTGATACTGCACCAGAACTTGATTAAAGAGGTTACAGGAGGCTTCATATTTCTCTGGTTGTCTCAGCAGAGACACTCTAATAAGAAATTTAATGGATAGATTGAGAGTGCATAAATGAGGACACTTAGTGACCCATTAACTCTGGGAAGCTAGTTATTCTCATAAAAGCACTCTTTCAAGTTGAAAGTGCAAAGTGGTACAAGTTTAACAGGAAAGCCAGATGACAGTGAGGCTGGACTGTCACTTTTAGGTGCAGAGGAGGGTGGTAGTGGGTAGTGGGTATAGGATGGAGCACACCTGCAGCATGCAGGGGCCCACAGAAGAAAGACCCATTAGCTAGAACTGGCTTTGGGACAGTGTGAGATGTCAAACCCAAACTGGCTAGTGTTGCTGTGGGTCAGGGAGCAGATTAATAGAGCAGCACTGAGGTAAAATGGTTATCTGATTTTTAGGACAGGAGCAACATCATGCTGTGCTGTAGCTGCATATGCACACTCAACATTTTCTTGATGTGTGCTGTATGTACAATAGGGCTTCTGTCCTGCTGTGATTCTTTCAATGGACTTGGAGCAAATCTTTTAGAAATATTCGCACAGAGGTGAAATAGGGTGATTAGGTCTATTTTCTTTTCCAGGTTGTAGTGGTACTGATGGATTTGGTTGTGGCAGATTTACCAGCAGGTTAAGAAGCGTTATCTCAAAGTGTCACTGGCCTAGGAAAAAGTCCAGACCATACTGTCCCTTAGGAGAAGAAGGAAGAGTATCTTTCATCTCCTCAAACAAATGAACTGCTTGTGTGCTCGGTCGCGAGCAGAGGAGCTGTACAGCACTCTGCACACCTATGCTGCCTTCTGCTCTGCCTGCAGGGCAGGGGTAATCAACCACCCCAAGCAGCTACCAAGAAAGTAGGGAGCAAGCTCAAAGTAATGACATTCAAAGGATGCTGAGATCAGTTTAAAACAAACAAACAAATAGGTTCCCTAAGCAGAGAGGACACAAGGAACAGACATAATCCCTTATTTTTGTGAGATGTCGCAGCTCTTCACAGGCCTTGGGTAAAGAGAGCACCGCATCTCTTCCCAGAAACAGAAAGGAGGGAGCTGGACCCTATTCTGTGACCATGTGAGATAGATGGAGACCTTCACACTCCCCTTCACAGTTTCTTTGAGGAAATTTCTTTAAATATACAGAGAAAACTTTTACAGCTTCATGTACATGGCCAAGGAGAACTCAAAATGTCATCTGCCTTGGAAAGGGCAACAGAGGTCTTTACAGACTCCTTCAGTTTTCCTTCAGGGTAGATACACTGCTAGCTGCTTTTCTTATCCCATTGAACGAGTCATTAAATATAGACCACATCGCAGAAAATGGAAAAATAGTGACAAAACCTATTCTTGTAAATATATATATATTATATATATGTATTTTATATGTGTATATTCAGACTGTGTGATATAATGCTTGGTTTCTTTCACAGAGAAGTCATTTCAGATTCTGAAAAAAAAAACCAAACCCAAACAAACAACAAAACAAAAATAAAACCAACAAACCGCCCCAAACAAACAAACAAACAAAAACAGGCACACACACATGAAAAAACCCCACACCTCTTCATCTTAATGGAAAAAAAATGGGGGATGATATTTCTAGGATGACAAAGCTGTATAGCATAAGAAGATCTCTTGCAGGCACACTAGTATCAACATTCCAGTAAACAATAGCTGCACATTTTAGGCACACACATCATCACAGTTATCTTTGGGTGAAGCAGGAATCACTAATTAGCTATGTCAGTTTGCCTTGTGATTTTCAAGCTTGCTGACTTAGAGCTGTGATTTTGATGGCTGTGCAGAAGTATGAAATTTGGGCATGGGCAGCAAAGGGGATAGATTTGCAACTCACCACCCACCATGCTAGCTAAAAGACAGCTTTGAAACAAGATAGCCAGATGCTGGAGTTGAGACTCAGGAACATTGCATGAGAAATAGAGTACTGCTGAAAACTGCTGCCCCAAGAGTAGTGCAGGAGGATGCCCAGCAGCTGAGACTGTTGAGTTTGTGCATGGTGGGTTTTGGTAGAAGGGATGGGGGTTACTGGCACAACTCCTGTAAGAAACTTCAAGATGCACCCCTCATCTCCAAGTCAGACCCACCTCTGGCCAAGGCTGAGTCAACCGGTGCCTCTGTGATAACATATTTGAGAGAGAAACCCGTTGGGCAACTTCCTTTTTTGGGGGGAGCTCTTTTGGTTGGAGAGGAGTGGGACAGGAGAGGGAGACAACCATGCAGACACTGAGGTCAGTGAGGAAGGAGTGGGGGAGGCACATCGGAGCAGCCATTCCCCTTCATCCTGTGGGGACATGGCAAGCTGCATCCCATGGAGATAAATGATGGAGAAAAATCCCATATGCAGCATGAAGGATCCCATGCTGGAGCAGAGAACTGCTCCCAAAGAAGTATGTGACGCTGAGGGAAGCCCACACTGGAGTGGTCCATCACTGAGAGAGCCAGAGGAAGGAGCTCATGCTAGTTGGAGAAGTTTGTGGAGGGGGAGGACATTCCCACAGGCGAGGACTGTGAGCAGTTTTCCCCCTGAGGAGACAGCAGAAGGAACAACATGGAATTGGACAGGGACTGACTGCAGTCCTGGTTCCCTGAGCCATTGTGGAGGAGGAGGTAGCAGAGCTGGGCGTGGGAAGAGCGGAGGGGTGGGAGGAAGCTGTTATTTATTTCAGATTGGTGAATTTTTGTTGGTTCTGTTTAAATTAATTTGATTTTTTTCCCTGAGTCTGTCTTTTGCCCATGACCATACTTGGTTATTGAAGCCTCCCTGTCCTTTGTCTTCACCCTCAAGCCTTTTGTTGCATTTTCTCCTCCCCATCCCACTGGAGGGAGCTAGCAGTGAGTGAGCAGCTATGTCATGCTTTGTTGCCAACTGGGTGGGCTCAAACCACAACAGGACAAACTGTGAAGACCACGTAATAAACAGGCCTACAAGGTAGTTTGACAAGAGAAACATGGAAAATGGGGTAGCACTGGACAAAGAGTTGTACAGCAATTTTTTCCCACAAGTAGTGGTTGAGGTTTTAATTCACTAGCCTCAAAAACCACTGCCAACAGTGTGACCCACATAGACAATATCTACTTTAAGGCAGGCATATTTGCTGCTGCACTCAGAAGGGTACCTCCATATACTGCTTTCCCAAGGATACAGCAGTGCCAAAGATGCCTTGTTGCATTAGCACAAGCTATCCAGCTCTGTGGGATAGTGCCAAACAGATTTCAAGACATCCACATTGAAATCTCATCATTTTTCACAAGTGGCTTATCAATATGTGGGCAGCATCTCCTGTCAACACAAACACCATAACTTCATTTGCAAAAGACAGAAGCAAATGTGATGAGATAATCTGATTCTGTAGACTCACCAAGATACCCTTTGCATATTAAAGCAGGGCTGAGACCTGGGCTTAGCCCTTGCTTCTTCCTTTTTCAAACTGTAAAACTCTTGGCAAACATTCCCAATTCTGTAGTGCACATGCTGGGGGCCCTGCACTCAGATATCAAGGCCATAAGCTCCCTAGATTCTCCTGTAGTTTAAATGGAATGGGATGGAATGGGATGGGATCACTGATGAGAGACAATTTAGGAAACTGCATCTGTCTCTTAGCCATTCATTTGCACTTGACCCCCAACCTCAGAAATAGGGAGCAAAAAGAGTGCAAGTTCTCTGGGATGCTTCCCTCAGGCCAAAGAATGGTGGTGTTTGTCCTTGGAAACTCTTTGCAACTTCTGATAAATGCAAGGTGATGCGAGTTAGTCTGTGGAGCAGATGCTCTGGGGAAGCCACCCAAGTGAGTTTGTTTCACTCAGCATCCTATACTGTCCTTGATTTTTCTCTTAACATCCCACCTTCATATTGATCTAAACACAGAGCTCAAACTGTATCCTGCTGTGTCTACTAATTTATCCAAGAAAAAATTGAGGCATGCAGATTGGAGGGAAGCTAAGCTACACACCAAGTAGGTCCCAGGCAGGTAGTTAAGTGACATTGTATGATAGACACATCTCACACTCCAACTAGAAGTGCTCCAAATGAACATTTTTTTTTATTATTCTCCTCACTACAGTTTTTTCATCCTAAGATTCTCCACAGAAAATAAGATAGGATCTTTAAATATTCAAAAGCATGTGATTTGTCTCCTATATTGAAAAATCAGAATTTAACCTAGGGAAGGAAGAACTCATGGATAGTCAGTCCGCAGACTTGTTATAAGTTATCTCGGAGACACGTTAAGAGCACTGAACCAAAGACAAGATAGAAGTGGAAGCTTAGAGTGACAGTCCATGGATTAAGACCAAGGCAGAATGGGGTGCAAAACTAGTCCAGTTCCCAGACTTCCAGCAGTAGAAAGGTGCATCTTTCAATGATATTTAATACCTTACAGCTAACTTCATGTTGACTGTGGTTCTAGCGCTTCCATAGTTAGCCATGAATTTAGACTACCCAAGGCATGCGCCTGGTTTTGGTACCACTTTCTCTCTCCTCCAAATTTGACTCTCCTGTCAGCTTTGAAGGCTCCAGATCACAGAACTCCCCTTCTGCCCAGACCAATGAAAAACTCTCCTTTGACAGTTTTCATTTTCTCTGTGGCCTCTTGAGTAGCAGAACCATCAGTGTTTTGTTCTGATTTTGCAGGGGGAAATAGTCTGGAAGTCATTGAAATAAATTCTTTAATGTTGGCTGTAGACTTGCATGGTTCGCTGTACACTAAACTACTGAGATCATTATCTATATTATTAGAAACTATATATATTAGAAAAGGTAACTGAAATAAGTTCAATTTAGATAATTCCTTAGGAATTTGGTCCAAAGTCCACCAATAAATCACTTTTGTAAGTGTTTTTCCAGTAAGTGGGAGGGAGAATTTGCCTGTTTATGTCAACTGCTACTGAAAGACCCAATCAGCCCCAAATGCTGAGGTATCCAGTCAGAAGCTGACATATCAAAAGGGAGCACTTTTTCTATGGCAAGGAGTATCATAGAATCACAGAATCAGTAAATGATAGGGATTGGAAGGGACATCTGGAGATCATCAAGTCCAACCTCCTGCCAAGGCAGGATCACCTAGGGCAGGTCACACAGGAACACATCTAGGCATGTTTTGAAAGTCTTCAGAGAAGGAGACTCCATTACCTCTCTGGGCAGCCTGTTTCAGGCTCTGTCACTCTCACAGTAAGGAAGCTTTTCCTCACATTGAGGTGGATCTTGCTGTGTTCCAGTTTGTGTCCATTACCCCTCGCCCTGTCACTGGGCACCATTGAAAAGAGACTGACCCATTCTACTTGACACTCACCCTTTAGATATTTGTAAACATTAATAAGGTCCCTTCTCAGTCTTCTCCAGACTAAGCAGCCCCAGGTCTCTCAGCCTGTCCTCATAAGAGAGATGTTCCGGTCCCCTAATTAAAGATAACCCCTCTGCTGGACTTTGTCTAGTAGTACCCTGTCTCTCTTGAACTGCGGAGTCCCTAAGTGGACAAAATACTCCAGATGTGGCCTCACTAGGGCAGAGTAGAAGGGGAAGAAATCCTCCCTTGACCTGCTGGTCACACTTTTCTTAATGCACCCCAGGATACCATTGGCCTTCTTGGGCACAAGAGCACATAGCTGGCTCATGGTTAACTTATTATCCACCAGGACTCGCAGGTCCTTCTTCAGGGAGCTGCTTTCCAGCAGTTCAACTCGTAGCTGGTACTGGTGCATGATGTTATTCCTCCGCAGACATAGGAGTCTACACTTATCCTTGTTGAACCTCATTAGGTTCTCTTTAACCCATCTTTCCAGTCTGTCCAGATCTTGTTGAATGGCAGCACGGCTTTCTGATGTGCCAGCCACTCCTCCCAGTTTCATATCATTGGCAAACTTGCTGACAGCACAGTCTATCCCTTCAACCAGGTCCTTGATGAAGATGTTGAACAAGACTGGACCTGGGAGTAAGACTTATCCATCCATCTATTTATCCTTATATATCTGAAAATAAATATCCTGTTCCTTAGCTGAATATGGAATCATAAAAGAAAAAGAACTGTTCACATTTTTGTCTTGTAATCCAGCTATTAAGTGTTATGAACTGGGAGGGGGGAAAGAGGGGAGAGGAAGCAGGGGGAAGAGGAGGGTGATTTGTGCATGCAAACTCACTGAAGCATTTCACCTTGGTGTGATAGTAGGCAGGCAAGCAGACAGACATGAAAACATGCTCTGCCAGGGCAATACAGAAGCTATTGCAGATCAGAAGCCTTAGTCCAGCTCTGAGATTCAGACAGAAAAAGCTCATCTCTGCTAGACTGTAAAGTACAATCAATATTGATTGTTCAGAGTTAACCTGATGAAAAGCCATTTACACAGGGCCCCTGCCACAGGCCCTGGGAGCAGAATGGCATGGTCTCATTGCTCTGGGCCTGAGTAAACTGTGCTGCTGGCCTCTGGGGCAGGGGAGAGCAGAGACATCTGGATGGCTTTGTAGATCTTTAAAGGGCTAATGAGCTCTCCATCAGTACTAGCCAATGGCTCTGCCTTCCTGCCCATCTGCACTGAGCTCCTGGGCACTCTGGACTCCAAACTATGCTCAGATACAGCTCTGGGTTAATGGTTTAGCTTTGGGCTCCAGACCCATCTAGACATGGCATGGGTTTAATGGGTTAGGTATCTAGGCCTCAAAAGTAAATGCATATTTGTAACATAGAGGTCCTACTTCTCGAAGTTAATTGCAATTTTGAATGAGTTTAAATCAGTCTTCAAAGCACACATCAATAAACTGCATTTGATCAGTTCAGTGACTGTAAGGGTAGCAACTCCACTACAGCTTTTGAGTCATACTCAAGGACAACACTGTCTCTTTGTGCTGGGGCTAATGTAGAGCTGGGGTACACCATGAAGACAGGTGTACTACATAGACCCGTGGTTTGTGAGAACACAGCCTCTATGGGACTGCAACGCTCAAAGATGGGTAAGGTAGGAGTGAGCACTAGCAGCTTAATCAGGGTCCTTTTGCTCCACAAGATGACACATGTCTAGGTGCTATCTACCATAGCAATCATATCACTAGCATAGCATCTGTCACAGGGGAACATGGGATCTTCATAACAGCCAGGGAAGAAACAAAGGCACTAATAGCAAGGTGTGCTAAATGACAAACACATGAGAAATTGCATTTCAAAGGGCTATAGTTTAAATCAGACGTGCTAGAACATTTTCCTGGATCCAGGCATCAGGCAGAAGTGCTGGGTAGGAAGAGGAATAGTCTGACATGGGCAGGCCCACGTGGATTTTAGGTTGTTATTGCTCCTAGAGATTAAAGTCTTCTTCTAAGTGATGCAGAAATGATGAAGATGTTTTCTTTTGCCATCACTCCTGCTTTGATACACAAGGCTTAATCCAGACAACTCTCAAAAAGCTAGAAAGGAAATTGGAATTTTCCTGTCAGTGCAATAGACTTCGTTTCACGTCTCTACTTCGCATTTGGATTGAAAATTTCTAGCTAGTGACTGTCAAACCACAGCAAAGCATGCTGCTGTAGTTCATATACTACTGTGATTTTTTTTCAACTGAAGACAAAACAATAGCATTTTCAGAGGGAATCAATGACACATTAAATGCAATTAATCCTTTTTATGTGCCCCCAGAAATGAGAAGTTTTCATTTTCATAATATACCCTTACTTCAGGAGCATCAGAATGTGTGCCAGTTCTGTGTCTTTTGATTAATGAAATCACCATGTTTGCTATGAAAACATAGATTACAGCAGTTTAATTAAGACATTTCTGGAAAAGTGAACAAATATCAGAGCAAATATTCATCATTAAATGAAAGACAAATCACTACATTACATTTGGATAGTTTATACAGTCAGCAAGGCAAGACATGCCCTAGACAAAAACAGCTTTCTTCCAGATATTCCTAGAGTGGAGTTGTATTTAAAGGTGCAGCAAGATGGGTATTAATCATGGTATTGGTCTAGTCAAGTGTAGCCTGAAGCAGGAGAGAGAATATATGGTCCCTACTTAGAAATGTCCCCTCTTTCTTCTCTATATGCAGACCCAATGTTAGGAAGTCTAGTTCTCATTTGCTCTCCAGATGAGGAAGCCAAGCTGCTCATGTAGGAAGGGATATCAGTATTGCAATTCAAGCTGGTGAAATTCAGATTTCTTATCCTGGGGCGAACTTCAAGGCACTGACATTTGGTTTCATCCTACATCAGAAGAGAAAAACAACAAAAAAAAGACTTCACTATGACTGTTCTTACATACTTTGTTTCGGCTGTCTCATTCTGAAACAAATGAGTGCAATAATAAAGTCAAACTGAAATGTTATAACCTTTTATCTAACAAATATTTTGATACTTTTCCACAAATATTTTGACACAGCCATGCTACATGACCATGAATTCATTTAATTTCTCTCAGATAGCATTTGCTGACAGAAAGCTGTTGCATTTAGTATTGTGACAAGCTCTCAATAGAAATTAATTGAACTGTTAATGGTGAATAAACAGATTTATTTCTCCATACATGGCCAGGCCCCAGAAGGCTTAAACTTCACCTAGAACTAGAATTAGCCTGGCAATGGAGTGGCTTCCACACATAGGAGATTGGGGTCTCCCTGGACCAGTCTGTCTCTGCCAGGTGGACTTCTCCAGAAGGGACAAATGTTCACATCATCATTTGCTCCAACAATAAGATCTCTATCCTTGACTATCTACCTTCTGCTAACGTAGCTATGAATGGTAGAAAGGAAAACCATAATTAATCTCTTCCAGGAGTCTGAAATATCTTTTACTTAATGTTCTTCAAGTTTCTTGGTGTCTCTGCAAAGTCTTTCAAAGGCCTGTATTCCAACACGTATCTTAACTGCAGTGCACTCCTCCCTAGTCTGTGATTGATCATATTGTTTTCTCCTCTGTTTGTTTGCTTGGGTATAGATGCATTACCTTTACTCTTTAAGGCCCACAGGGTACACAGCTATTATCTGTCACACCTCATTTACCACCGATCTTTGTAAATAACAAAAAAAACACTAATAGCAAAGTCAACTGAAGAGAAAAGTAGCTCCCAGATCCAGAGAATGAGTGAGGACAGAGGAAGAGGGAGGGAGGGAGGGAGGAAGGAAGCAAAGGCTGCAGACAGCAGGCAGTGAAAGACTCCCTAATCCTGGTCTGCTATGTGGGATATTATCCCCCTTGGGGTGAGCTTGGATCCAGCCGAGGCACAGAAACAAGGACTGTTGTACAACTGGATCTTTCACCAGGGGAACAGAGGAGGTTCAAAATTTCTCCTTGGTGGTTTTGGTCCCAATTCAGTCCCTCCTCCAGTAGGACACTTAATGGAGGTGCACAGGCTGGGAACATGCTCAGCACAGGCTGCCTTGGTGGAAGGAAAGAGACATCCTCCAGATGGGCATCCCAAACTGAAAGCGATGAACTGAAGCCGACCTGTCAAGGAGGCAGCACCCACCTCCCACAAAAGAAGCACCGATGGCCGCAGCACTGCTCAGTGCAGAAGGCAGAAGCTGTCGCTGAAATTTCATACAAAGCCAGAGGACAAAAGCAGGAAGTTTTAAGAAAGGGAGACTTTCTCTTGCCATGTCCCTGGCCAGACCTAGCAAAGCTGGCCCCTAATCTCTATGAGTGTTCTTGGGTGTATTAAATGAGCATAATTGATAATGCAAAGTAATTAGATTAAATGAAGCATTGTTCAAGTTTACATACTGAGTAATCATCGGACTCTTGAGAAAACAAGTGAAATATTATATTAAAGAATTTTTTTTAAATACAAAGTCACCACTTTTCTTTCCTTCTGCATGATTGGTAGGTAATGTGTATTCAACGTCAGGCTCAGATGAGATCTGATTGCTCCCGTGTTATCATGGGATACTTCATATTCCACCATAAAGAAACAGCAAAAGATGAGAAAAGCCCTCTAAGATAAAGAGATTAAAAGAATTAAACAAAAAAATCAATAAAATCCTAATAAGCAAACACACCAAAGAGCAGCAGAAGCGCAGAAATGGATCTAGCTACTCCACTGTGAGAGAACATATCAATCCAGATTGTCTATTGTATCACTGTGAAGCACAGTGAGACAGAATACAGTTCTGATCAAATCAACATCTCAGATCAGGGAAATATAACCCTAATTAACCCATTCTGAATGGTAATAGGGAGGGATAATCAAGGCTGGAAGCTGCACTGGAAACAGCTGTGACTAGGACAAATATCAAAATGAGGAAACCTGTGGAAAAACTGAGAATGATGAGAAAAAATGCTAATGAAACAATAATTGCTTGTATGTATTTAATGACGCTCAGCCCAAAGGAACCCACATTTTGCAGCATAATAGGGAAACTAATTAAGAGAGGTCACTTTACCCAGCATTGAAGTGGAGCTGCCTGTTGTGTAAGTATCTGGTTGATAACAATGATTATTAACATTACGATGGCAACGGTACAAAATTGCTTAGGTCTGGAAGTATAAAATAAGACTAAAACCGTCTGAAGCATCTGGTAGACGAGTTGCTCAGCCTGGGTTCAGGTTTGATTAGGAAGGCAGTTTCATCTTATCCCTTCAAAAGCTGTGTTGGTAGGAACCAAACTCCCTGGAGTCTGCAATGCAGAGATGTCTGTGCCTGAACTGTTCTTCCTGGCTCCTCCTACAGACAGCAAAGGGAAACAGGTGCTTTTGGGACACAGTTCATGTAATTGACAAGAGACATTTATTTTTAAATGAGATTAATCACATCCCAAAATTATAATTATATCCTGGCTATAAGGCGAGCCTAGACAAGTAGTTTGAATATGAACAGCTCGACGGTAAGTCTCTTAATTTCTCTCAGGTGAAGGCTACTTGATGTGTAGAGGTGGTAGATGCTGTGTGCAAGACACCAGATTGCTGGGTTGATTTCTTTTATTATTTTAATGAAGAGAAGAAAAATGTAGCAAAATTGAAGTGTCTGCAACATAGCAAAATGCATGCTTTTCTGGTCGCTGTTTACATTTAGGGTGATGATTGTGTTTTTCTGCACTCTCTACTCCCATATGTCTTGCCATTGCAACATCCTCTTTTTTATTTTTTGCACAAATTCACACTTTGCAGATGCAAGCAGCTTTCTAAATGCCAGATCACCATATTATAGAAGAAAGAAGAGTTCAGGATATTTGGAGAAACACTATAAAAGCCACAACCTGCTTCCTTTCTCCTCCCCTTCACCCCCTTCTTTTTTATCGTTATTTTAAGATTGAGGTAGTAACTGTTGAAGGGGCACAGCCAACAGCAAGGACTGCCAAGACATAATCTGAACGGACATTCATGGAAACACAGAGAAATCTGGTAGGAAAAGCTTCTGGAAGAAAAAAAATAGCTGTAACAGAAAGATAAGATTTCTAGAACAAACTTCAAGGTGTTCCAGGAATCATCCATGAACTTAGCAGGCCATGTTATTGAATCGGATAAATGAAGTCCAGCCAAGCACTGCTTTTATGCCTTTGCTCTGACTCTTAAAAAAAAGCAAAAAAAAAAGAAAAGTATTATGAGTAAGAAGCAATGCTTTTACATATTCTATGAATATAGTCACTTGGATAAATAATAAAAATGGCAATACTAACTCCTCAGCGATGGTGTGAGAAATAATGGCTTTAGTGACTAACATGATAGTTGGCAACATGGAAAAATTACTGATTTCTTAAAGCTCTCTACTATTTCTGAGACTCACTATTTTCTCTGAGAGTATTCTTTTTCAAGAATACTAAAGAGGATTTGTAATTGAACATAAATGAACAATTTTGCTCAACATTCAGAAGAGACAAAAATGAGTACCTAAGTATTGCATCCAAGTAGTTGATTCTGAAGGTGTAACAAGAAATACTACAAGAAAGAAGCTTCTGCAAACTCTTTTCAACAACTAGAAGATCATTTAAACCTTCCTCTTCTTCTACATTTACAAGACAAACTGTTGTAGTAGATGACATAGTTCTCTGCTAAACATATAGCTATATATATATTGTCCAGGAGTCTTGCTGCAAATGGATGAAATTAATTGTATATAAAGACATGATAAAACTGAACCATATCCTGTAAGGCAGGGTGTGATGAGAAAGCAGATATCATGCAATGTGGAAGTCTGTCAAGAAGCAATGTTATGAAGATTTAGCAGGATTTTTTCAAATGTATTCAGAACAGATGGCATGACCATGTCCTCTATGCAAGAGAGACCAGAAGCTGGAAGAATGGTGTATTTTCAGTTCATTAGATTCAGACCATCTGGCTGTGGTGGGAGATTTTGAACCAGGTCGTCACAGAGCTCTCATGAGTCGAAGAATCTCAGTCCTGTCTGGTTTTCACAATTAATTCATGCAAAAGTCACAAGTTCGCCTTTGCCTCATTTTGCCAGTCACTCCGGTCTATCCATATTCTGCATTGTCTCTTTACACTTGAAGCATTACTTTTTTGATGGCAAATCCCTTGGGAGCATTGTTATCACTATTTTACAGATGCTGTCACCAATCTCTGAGATATATAGAGATTAACTGACCTGTTCAATACTATAAAAGAAACCAATATCAGAGGTATGGCTGAAATTCAGGAGTGTCTCTCCCTCTTCTTCTAGGATGACAACAGTTTTTCCTTTTCGAGTTTGAAAATCAGACATAAGGAAAAGAAATTATAACTATAGTCAGCATTAAGGACTAATTCACTAGCAATATGAGAACAGTAAAGGTGTGAAGAGATAAGGGTTGTGCTACACATAGAGAATGGAAGGGCTGTCATGTGACCCTTGGGCTCATGAGGTGTATCTCATCTAGGTTTACGGCTGACATTGAGCAGTAGGTTGTAGACACCAATTGCAGAAAGCAGCTCAACGAACCTGAGTGTCTAGCACCATTTGGGCACCACTTGCCCTAGGATTTCTGAGAGGTCTGTGTGAGGCTGATTTGCCCTGCAACATCAACCTCAGCACAGGACCAACAGGCTCTGAAAGATGTCCCTGATGCCTTGCCTCATTGAGAATAGCTGCAGTCCTGGAGCCACTGGAGGGGAGGAACAGTCCCCTAGGCTTCCTGAGGGATAGGGAGGAGCCTGTGGTG
>WEIS01060027.1:5228-31605 GCA_013389965.1 Todus mexicanus
AGGCTGGAGCTGGGGCTGAGGGTGGGGCTGAGACTGAGGCTGGGGCTGAGGCTGAAGATGAAGCTGGGGCTGAGGATGGGGCTGGGGCTGAGGCTGAGGCTGGGTCTGAGAATGAGGCTGAGGCCGGGCCTGAGGAAGGGGCTGAGGCTGAGGCTGGGCCCGGGGCAGGTTCTCCCGCCGCGCTCCCCTCAGGCCGCCAGGGGGCGCCAGGGCCCCGCTCCCGCTCCCGCCTCGCTGCCGCCATGACGGGAGGCGCCAGTTCTCCGACGGGTCGCGACGTGTCACGACAGGAGAGCGCCAGGACTGTGCCAGGACTGGGAAAAAACCCCAAACCCTGACGTGCTGGCACCTCCTCTCCTCAGCGAGGGTTCCCCAGGCCTGTCCCAGGCTGCCCATGGTGTCCCCATGGTCCCTGGAGGGGTTTCCAAGCCGTGGAGATGTGCTGAGGGACGCAGCGTAGCCGTGTCCTGGCAGCAGATCTTCAAGGTCTCTTCCAACTTTATCAACTTTCTCTAACTCTGTGAAAGCCACAGCACAAGCGTTGGTGGCGTGGCCCGGAGCATTCCTGGGTTGTTGTGTCCTGCTGCCTTGGTGGGGTCCGGCTCAGAGGGGACGGGGTTGGAGGTGCGCGGGTTTTCTCGCCACCTTCCATCCCCTCACCGGGGTCACCGAGCATCCCGCCGACCGAACTCTGGGCTGCTTCTCATCTCCAGCAGGCCGAGTTGCCATCCCAAGGCAGTTAAAAAGAAAAAAAAAACAACAAAAAACCCAAGCAAAATCAAAACCCACTTTGGAGACAGAGAAGTAAGTTGAAGCGGATTGCCAGGGAAAAGAACAGCCCTGAAATCGTTCCAGCAGCACCAGTCCAAGTGCTGCTTTAATGATTCTGTCTGTCTCCGGAAGAAAACCCGTAACAGCAACCCAGTAATATTCCTGATAATTCGATTTCGCTATTTCAGCTGGGTGGGAAAAACGCTGACTGCTCTTAGACAATTAAACAGTCAGCGCCGAGTCGAGCTGTGGGTGTTTGGGAGAAGCATCACAATCTTTTTGGGAAGGTGCAATGCAACAGCAGCTCTGGTCGAGTCACATCGAGCCCTCGTGAACCTCGCTGCAGATAATGAGTTCCCAGGGGAGCAGCCCAAAGCTTAAGAGAAGAGGAAGACAAGAGAGCTCGCTAATCTATGCAAATGCATAATTCATGTCACAGAGGGATAAATATAAACACAGGCGTTTAAGGCTGACATGTTTGGACAAATACACACTAGAGGAGTTCATTTACGTTGAGCTGGGTTGGAATATGGATTCGCTTGTGAACATATGCAGGGCTGCACAAATGGAGTGAGAGGGGGTGTGTGTGGCAGCGAAATTCCTATTTGCATTCATAAACAAAGAGGGATGCCGGACAGTTAGACATGGAGATTTTGTTTTGCTGGACACTATCACATGTGAATTTCTTTGGAGTCACTGTGCTTTCCTAAGATCGTATCACATATACCAGCTTTTTCAGTGTACGTCTGAACTGGTCCAGTCGCTGTGTTTGCAGTGAGAGAGTCAGGAGCTCAGCAGGGTAAGCATAGCCTGGCATTTTCTGCCCTGTTCTACCTACACCAACCACAAATCTCGGTTAGTTTTTCCTATTTAGGCATCGTAACGCATCGAGAAAATCAGTGAAGCTACAGCATGACGTCAAGTTATTGAAGTCAGCTGTTCTGCAGGATCTGTAACTTCGGTAATAGACTTTAGAATGTGTGCGGCACAAAGGATGAGGGTTTGATTGGCGGTGACCTGGTAGGTTCCAGGACTCGTGTTTTCACCAGTTGCTGGACCTAGACGTGCGCCGTGGATGTGGAGAAGCACAGGAGGACCTTGTGCCACCCCCATGGGTGGGATGAGGCAGATGCTACTCCGAGGCACGACTTCAACCTTAGTTCACCAGGAAGGAAAGAGCTTTGGCTCCATCAAGGCTTGCAGGGATCCAGCTACGGATGCAAAGCAAATTTAAACCGTGCAATGCAGTAAATGCTGACATAGATGCTTCCCTCAGGTAGAAGCTGGGCAATGTCATAGTTTAGAGGCTGCAGGCTTTTAAAAATCAGTGTTCTGGCAAGTGTCTTAAAAGATTTGAGGGCAGCATCCTCGTCTGTGTGACTTCCGTCTCTACAGCATGCATTTTTCTTGGCAATATCACACGCGGTTTGCGTGGTTGTCACGTGGACAGCGTAGCAACTTCTGATGCCTACGTTTGATGCCTTTTCAGTTAAAAATAAAGCATATATGGGTATTACTCAGCGTTACTGCACGGCTTGGGATTCCCAGGCATTTAGGCTGAGTATTAAATATGGAGCGATATACTGCTAAGTGTAAATATACTGGGATTTTAGACCACAGAGCCAGGTGGGAGCAGCGGGCCTCATGCCTAGGGGAGTAACAAGAATTACGTTATTTTATTTCTAAATATTATATCCTTTTCTGATTATTACTATGCAGGATTTTTTCTACTTTCCTCTGGAGCTGGTACTTGAAGGTAACATTATTTCCTCTATTGGGGGTTTCTTTGTGATGGAGTGGCAGTCTGGAGGATTACAATGAAGCAGGGATGACTGACAGAGGATAACAGGCAAGGGACTGGTGTAGTTTTCTGGAAATAATGGACAAATTAGTGAATTTATTGCTTTGACCAACCACATGGGTCACAGGTCTAAAACAGAGACTTGGTTATGTTTTAAGACAACACATTGTTCTGCTGCTACTTCTGAGGGTGTTGATTCAGACGTTACGTTTTTGGTATTTTTCTTTTTTTCAAACATTTTGGTTTTTAATCCAACCCTTTCTATCAAATGACCTAAATGCTTCCACTCTGATCTCTTTTCTCTCAATTTGCATCCCTTTTGACAGGAGGATAAACTCGGCTTGGTGTCAACCCAGAAACCGCGTGATAAATTTTGGTCCTGGGCAAGTGAACAGCAGTATTGCCTGAAATTGGTCCTCTGCCTCAAGAGTCCCTTTCTAGGAGACCACCCAAAACCCAAACAGTAAATGAAGAATAAATGTATCTGTTAGTTAATTTATTATATAAATAACCTAGTACAGAAAGGAAATACGTTGTACCTTTCAAAATACTTTGTACTTTTCAGATGTGTTTTCCACTTCACTGCCTGGACCCAGGCGAAAAGTGTCTTTTCCACCATGTGCCAGTAACGGAATCCTGCAGGAGATGCCGTTTGCTCCGCTGTCCTCTCCTGCAAAGGAGGGGAGTGTCCGACTAATTGGCAACTGTCAAACAGAAATCCCCCAGAGGCAGGTCTCTAAATGACAGGTACGACGTATTTGCCTCTTGTCTTCCAATCGTTTGCATGTTCTCGTCTGTGCTAAAACTAGAATCGGAGTTTAAGAATAGCAGAGCAGTTAGACAACGGGCAGACTGGACAGAGAGCCAAGAGGGGCTTTTTCGTGTCCTTCTGGAAGAGACTGGGGCTTCGTGTTGGCTACTTAAGTGGATAGGACAGCTGGAGTCGTGTTATTTCACTTCTGCTGTTAAATTATCCTTCGTAATAGGGAAGGAAATTGAATTAACCTGGGTGCAAAATACGAGTTGTTATTCTGACAGTTCCTATTTAAATGGAAATGCCAGAAGTGTCCATGGAAGGGGTAGATGCTACAAGGCTGTTCCGAAGGGCTAGAATGGAGTGAAAAATCAGCGGTGATCTTTGGGCAACACCTCTGACAGCACTGCAGTGAGCTGACGGGGGGGATTTGGGATAAGGGTGGCGTGAAGAAGCTACTCGGAGGTCCTAGGGACTGCCCACTGGATGGAGTCAATACTGCCCACCTTTGACAAGGCTGCTCCTGTACGGGTTGCTCAGCGATATCTCTTGGATGCACTGGAGAACATCTACTTGCCCTGTGGCAGGAAAAAAGCATTAGCCAGGAGGCTCCGTAGTCTAACGCTTAACTCTTTGTGGCTTGGTGTTTCACACCTACCTCTGTGGCCACCATAACCGAATTACAGCCTCCGGGAGTTCAAATTGGTTCAACCTTTTCCACTTCAAAGGCTGAGGAAAAAGAGAGTTTACTCGGAGCTCTACTTTAGATACCTCTCAGTGCCCCTTGGTGACTGAGCTTTCCCTTAAAAAAGCAGAAGGAATACTTCTAAATCAAGATATTTTACTGAATTATGAGGTACAAACGTCTTTTGAAAGCACCGGGAACAAAGAACACGCGTGAGTCTCTGGTAGAAAAGAGTTATCCCCCAGACAGAATAACTAAATCTAAGGGGAATAATTCTTTGGAAGCAGGCAAACTTTGATATATACCACTCACTTGTTATTGTTTCTAGCTGCCTGCCTCTAAATTGGGTTTTTCTAAATAAAAAAGATTCACTGTATTCAGAGTAGAGCCTGGAATTGCTTAAAATCAGCTGTTCTACGCAGAGCGACATGCCACGAAAGCCACAGCTTTAGGAGGCGTATCAAGAAGTGCAGACTCAGGCTGATTTCCTGACATTAACGAAGGCTAATTAGTGGGATCGTTCTTTGTGGTAACGACCTCTTATTGTTCACTGTTTGATAATACAGATATCTACGTTGTTTAACGCCTGGAAGCCTACGCAGAGCGTGAAGGAGCAGTGAGACTGGAGAGGTGGCTCCAGGGAAAGGGTAAGCGAAAATCAGAAGAAGGGTAGAGCATGAACAAACTGATCATACGCTGATGTTAGAGTAACGTTGCAGTTCATCCTTGTTTGCTCTTCTAAAAGTTTTGCTGCTCTTCTAGCTGAGGCTGTTCTTCCATACCCCTGTGGACACTTAGAGTTAAGACAGATTTAGGGTGTTTTCTTCCGAGTACAGAATTGCACAAGAAAAACAGACATTGGATATTCACCGGACAGACCTATAGCCACAAGAAGCTGAGAAACCTCCTAACAGCAATAATTCCTTGGGAAGATGAGACAGTGTAGATAGTGTCATGCATTATGCATTTTGTTTAATATACAGCCCAATAACGAGGTAGAAAATCGATAACGTGTTTCATCACGCTATTGGAGGAACAAACTTGTCCTTGCCAACTAGTTCCCTGTAAGACGTTACACTGCAAGGCATATTCCCTGGTAGGCATTCCTCGTAAAGTCTCTAGAAGCTGTAGATGTCGCAGATGTAGAATCACAGAATCACAGAATAATTAAGGCTGGAAAAGACCTCTCAGATCATTGAGTCCAGCCTATGACCTACCACCACCACTCAGCTTGGAAAGATTTGAGCACCTCTGAACATGGGGGTCGTGAGCCACAGGAGAAAATAGAATAGAATCAAATTGAATCACATTGAATTGTTGTAATTGGAAAAGACCTTTCAGATCATCCAGTCCAACCATTCCCCCAGAACTACCAGGGCACCACTGCCCCGTGTCCCTCAGCACCGCATCTCCACGGCTTGGAAACCCCTCGAGGGATCATGGGGACTCCACCCCTGGCAGCCTTGGCAATCCTGCTGGGGGAAGACGTTAATTCTAATACCCAACCTAAACCCCCACTGGTGCAACTTGAGGCTCTTGTCCATGTCTCTAAGCTACCTGTGCTGATAACTGCTTTCGTGCGTTTTCACGCACCTCTTTGCTGTGGAGCTCTCCGTTTCCCTTTGCTCTTGCGACAGCTCTGGTGTTACCCCTGAACCTTTTCTGAAGTCCAGTGTCATGTTGTTTTCACCTCGCTCTTGGTTCTTTGACTTGCTAGTTAACTTTATTAAAAGCAGGCTAATTAGGGGGGGAACGACAAATCATTTGCTATCATTCCTCATCACAGTGGGAGAGAACTGCGAGATCTTCATAGGTCAGTTGGATTTTGCTTGCTTGCCCTGGGATGGTGAAGCCACCTAGGGCTTCTTTGAGTTTATGACTATTTCGTGCAAGGTATTTCCAGCTTAGTTTTAAGTGCAGAAAGCATTTAGCCAGCCACATTCAGTAGCACAAACTCAGTTTTCCGTGGTGGAGGGGGTTCCAAAGAATCCTGAAAAATGTATAAGCGATTGGTCTGCGTTCACATATTATCTGATATTGAACAGAGGATATGCCACCAAGCCTATAATGGATGTTTATTAGAGGAAGGAAGAAAATCCTGCCTGACCTTCCAGTCCTGGATCGAGCTGTCTCGTTCCATTTAATAAGCAGGGGAGGTTTATAGTGTTTGCCCAGCCATTTCCCAAGATACGATTTTTAACCAGGCTTTGCCACGATGTGACTTTATTGCTTCTTGCTGCGTTAAGGTCCTGCTCTGTCTCGTCTGTTCTCTGACTGAGATACATTCGTCAGAAGATCTCCTGCGATGAATCAATGGACCTCCAGTGAAACTGCGGCACGAACATCGATTTACAACAGCTGAATATTGGCTCTTCACAAATCGCCGGTGTCGTTAACTATTTAGGAGCCAAGTTTAACAAAATGTATCCAGCACAGACCAGGAAGCTGCAGTAATTTCATTTCATAGAAAATGTAAAAGAAAAATGTTTAGCATGTAATGAGGTCAAGACATAAACACAGACAACTGATTATCTGAGCGGAATGAGTATTCTGAATGAAAAGACTAGTCAACAATGCCATGATTTGGTCACCTACCTGAGATTTGAGGGGCGTGTGCTTCAAATCAAGTACAACAGGGACTGGAACCTACTGTCCATCCATTCTCCCTTGAATTACCGAGCTGCAGAGTTACTTTGTCCAGATTCCATCCTGGGTCAGAAGTGTTTTAATTAAGATCAGTGTTTCCAGAAACATATTTTTTGACATTAATTTTTGGCAGAGCTGCATTCCTCAGCAGGAGGTAGCGAACTTGGTAAGAGGGAAGTAATTTTCTATATGCTATCTAGTCATCATTTTTGGTGTGAGCTCTAACTGTACCCAAATCACACGGCTTCTCTTGCGCATAACTTTTCAAAGCAAGTCAGCTTGGTACCACTTCAGAAGAAGAAAGGAAAACAGATTTTTTAAGAAATGAGGAACCACGGAACGTAATATATTCAGTGTGCAAATTGTCTACGTGTGTGAATACTATTGTGGCCTCATAAAACTGAATTCATGTGCAATTTCCACTGCAACAACTACTTAAACCACTTCTGAAAGTCTTCAGAAAGAGAATTCTGGCCTGATTGTGCTTGTGCAAATCGCTTGGCTGAGCGGAACGAAAATACACTCACGTTTCATGGAAAAAGGGGGAAAAAACCCCAACAGAAATAAACAAACAAAACCCCCAACCCCCCCCAAACTTAGCACATACAATGAGTAAACAACCAGTGAAAATTGTACAGCATAGAATCCCACTATTCAATGCGATTGACTTTTTAACTGATCGTACACCATTGATATTGCTAAGCAGTGAAGGATTAAAGCAGATCATTTCTAGGACTATTCAGGTCTGTAGAACTTCTCTTTAAACCGAAGATAGAATAATATGATGGAAATGCAGTTGTCCTGGGTGATCTCTCCCATCATCATCCTGCCTGCCCTTTTGTTTCTCTATAGGCCCTGGAAGGAGAAAAGATTCTTCAAGAATCTTCTCAGCGAGGAATTATCAGGAAGAGACAGTAACCTCTAATAGTTTATGAAATAATAAAGGCATTAAAGAGCAATGTTAGAAATGCCTGCCTTGAGCGAGAACTACATTGAGATACCGTTTGCCATTAGTTAACAGCTCCTACCACTAACTGCCTTAAATCAGTTCTTAAGCTAGCAAACTGTTGAGTGCATTTTCAAGTTGAGCTTTTATTACCGGGACTTGGCTCTATTCCTAGCAAAGGATCACTCCAAAGAACTTGTTTATGGGCTCTGAAGAAATTCAGGCTTGCTTTCTGATGCTTGATTTCTACTTGGGGAAAAATAGCAGTTCCTCAGTCCATCAGTCTCATTTGGAGATCAAATGGAATAAAGAGCCTGGAATTAAACATAGAAAATGAAACAATTAAAGGGAAAGAGGAAAGCATGCTTTACCTTCTGTCTTTACATTCTTTTCCTACTAACGCATGTTCTAAGCACTGTCTAACCAGCTACACCCCTAGATTTGTGTTTTTGCAGTAGCTCTGCTACACATTTGGTAGCTTTCCGCAGCGTTCTCGCTCAAGCAGAAGGAGCTCATAGCGTTTTTTTCCTTCCTTTCTGTCCCCCGGTGCCCTCTCCGCATTTCCTAGGTGCTGCTGACAGTCGGCAGAAGGGTTATTTGGCACCAGTCGCCCACTAGATCGAGCGCAAATGCATTTTGGCAGCGGTTTTGGGTAAGCTGCATATGCTTTGCACATGGCCCCTTCTCTGTAAAGTTTTGGGTATTATTCCGCTAGTTTTCTCTCTTGTTTTTGTTTCCTTTCCCTGTTCAGCCAGACCGTGTGAGAATGAGCCCTGTACGGTGCTTACCTTTTGCTAGTTTACTGCATTTTTTAAGGTCACCCACACTGATGTGTGTTTTTGCCTCCCTCTTCTTTGCCTTATCTGTAGATTTATTCATTTCTTTTTTCTTCCAGACAGAAGCTTCTGCACAAGGCAACGTGGTTTACCAGGCGCTGAGAAAATGACAGTTATGTTTATGGAGTGTGCAAGTACTGCGGTATTTTCACCCAGGCTGTGTAGCCTTTTCTTCACTTTTGAAGAGCGGTGCAAGGTTTGATTTATTTGAAGAACGGAGAAAACAAGGAGACAATGGATTTGCTCACAGTTCCAGACCTTGCACTGAAGAAAAACTGACGCTTGCAAAGTGCAAAGTGGTGACCTTAGGTCATGAGAGGTGTAGGCAAGGTGCTCTGACTGATCTGCTCTCTCCCTTCAACAAACTTTTCTCTTTATATCTCACTTCCAGTACAAAGATTTTAGGAACCTGTGTTTTGATAAGATCACAGAATCACAGCGTGGTACAGGTGGAACCCAGGAGGTTTCATTTGAACATGAGGAAACATCTTCTTTGCTGTGAAGGTGGCAGAGCCTGGCCCAGGCTGCCCAGAGAGGTTGTGGAGTCTCCTTGTGTGCAGAGATTCCAAGCCCACCTGGACACTGCGATGCTGGGCCCCCTGCTCGGGGGGACCCTGCTGGAGCAGGGGGGTTGGACCAGATGGTCTCCAGAGGAACCTTCCGGTCCCTACCCTGCTGGGATTCTGTGAGCTCTAGTGTTGGAGTTTTCAGTTGGTCTTCTTGGTGTTTTGGGGTGTGTGTGTTTGGTTTGGGTGTTGTTCATTTGTTTGCTTGTTTTACCAGAAGTAAGTCACGTGCTTGCGTATCGAAAATCGCTTGAAGTAAGTTACAAGAATACGATGGTTTCTTATTTATTTATTTACTTGCTTCCACAGCATTAACAATATAAGGACGTGACTGAATAATTCATGTATGTTTTACTGAGGCGTTCTCCCAAGCAACCAAAAGCTTCCCTAATGCTTTGCCTTGACAGCGATTACTCTTGCTGCTTGGAATGCTTTTTTAAATGATGTTTTCTCCTGTATGCAAGCTATATTGATATATGATCTTCTGCCCCCTACTTCAGCTCTGTCTTCCTACCTCCATTGTCACCTCCCTGACTGGATTGGGTTTATGTGGCAAGGTTTAGCTGGTGGGGTGGCTACAGGGGTGACTTCTGTGAGAAGAATCTAGGGGGTGCCCTCATGTTGGACAGAGCCAGTTCCTGCCAGCCCTAAGATGGACCCCATTCCCCATCCTCCTGTGTTCTTCAGGGTGGGGGAAGGAAGTGGAAGAGTCAGGAGTGAAGTTGAGCCAAGGAAGACGGGGTCAAGGGAAGGTGGGTTTAGCTGGGATTTTTGGGGGGCATTTGTTTCTCACTATACTACTCTATTTTTAATTGACAATGAATTATATTAATCTTTCCCAAGCCAAGTCTGTTTTGCCCATGATGGTGATCGATGAGCACTCTCCTTGTTCTTATCTCAACCCAGGAGCTTTTTCATCTTATTTCCTCCCCCTGTCATGCTAAGAAGCGGGAGGGAGGGTGGCTTGGTGGGTACCTGGCGGCCAGCCTGAGGTTAACCCACCACTTTTACCCCAAACGGTCCCTCGTGGTCTTTTAGCCAGACCGTATTTATGGATTTACTTCAGTGAGCGTTTAGCACGGGAGGTTATCGGCTGTCAAGGGAAGATGAATGCTTCCTCGCTCCCTTGGTTGGAGTGCGAGCAAATTGCTTATGGAGGTGTCTGATTCACAGGCTTTTCCTGCTCTCCAGTTCGCTCCCAAGTGACTAGATTTTGAGAGTCTGTCCAAACGCATTTGACGTTCCTTTCAAGTCCTTCCGGGCATTCAGATTCCACGAGCATTGGTTGTGCTACCTAATTAGTTTGAAAGACTGCGCTTAATCCGAAGAATAAAACGAACAAGTTTTACAAAGGTTGATCTTTGATACCAAAGCTAGAGGTGCTTCAAATAAAGCAAATCGAGAAAGTCACAAACACCTTTCTTTCCGAAGATGATCAGTGCCAGAGAAATAAGCCGTGGTGCCTGCCCTTAGTTGGGAAAGCACAAGGCAGTGCTCAGTGACCTTTTACATGACATCAAACTCTTGTTTATATTAGAAACTGCTTGAGTTTATTAATTCTCAATGCTCTTAAAGGTCTTTCCCAACCAAAGCAGTTCTATGATTCTGTGTGAGTGAGTGAGGGCACTTCCAGTCTTCTGGTCACCTTTGGTTCCTGGCTTTCTATCCCTTGTGGAGCTGCTTTGCGCTTGCTGCTCTCCTACAGGTAAAATCATTGCATCATCATTGAGTTGTTTAGGTTAGAAGAGACCTTTAAGATAATTGAGTCCAACCATTAACCCAGCAGTGCCACATCACCACTAACCCATATCGCTCAGCACCACATCTGCATAGCTTTTAAATCGCTCCAGGAGTAGAAACTCTTGCGTAAGAGATTGATTTGATATTCATCTTTTCTGCTCCTTAACTCTTGGGAAGTTGTACCGGATAAATTTTCCCTTAGTTTGATCCTAGAAGTTGGTCCTTTCGAACTGACAGGTTTATTCTCTCTTCTTTTCATGAATACGAAGTTCAAAGAGATTAGGATGTTCTTTTATATATAAAAAAAGGGCATGAAATTCTACAGTGAATCTAAATAAAGGATAATATTAAAGGAGAGGAATAAACAGTCCCAGTTGTAAGGTACTTAACTGCTCTGAATCTGATCTAGCTTTTACGTGCAAATTGTGTTTGGCAGTTAGCTTTTGGCAGCACTGTGTACTCCAGCAATCCCTTTCAAGTGCTGTTTTCTGCTGTTGTTCTCCTCAGCCGTGAAGATTTCCCACAAGGAGCATTTCTGAGAAGGTCTGTGGCTATGGTGAGGAGTCCAGGGGTAAAGAAAGACAACCTCGCAAGAATAAAATAAGCGATGAAATACTTCAGTCTACTTCTGTGAAAGATAATGACATTTAGGATACAAAGAGATTGTACCATATTGGAGGAGATATTTGTTATTTTTTTGTAATTTAAAAAAAAACAACAAAAAACCCCTGGTGATTCCTGCAAGGTAAGGAGGATGGGTGTGTGGTGCAGGGAAAGCTTAGCTCACAGCAAATCTCATCTCTCTTATTTGAGTACGCAGGAGCAGCTCTTACTTTTGAGCAATTGCAAACACATTTATTCACTGTGAGGTTAGCAAAGAAACGTGTGTGAGTAGGATTTCCAGGAGCACTTAGGAACCAAAGTCCTGTGGGTTTGAAATATTCTGTCATACTGAAACCACTTCATGGATTCAGTTTCCTGGAATCACTGCTTGGATAACCAGCCAGTCCTGCTGATGGCATTGGGACAGATTTTTGGCATCTCTGACAACTGGAGTATTAAAATACACCAAAGTCAATCATCCGGAAATTACACTGGAGCATTTAGGAACTTGGTTTCCTTTGAAGCAAATAAGGATGAATGTTCCTCTTCCCCTGGTGTTGCTGTTGTGTTCTTTACATGTTATCCTCGTTGCTCTCTAGCTAAGGCCTGTGGGATTGATTTGAGCAGAGTCTAGTTGCTGGGGTTTTATTAGTTTTGAATTAACTCTAGAAACTTCTTTTCTGGATACAATTTCCTATAATGATTATTAAAGCTCCTGAAAAATTGTGAGAGAAACCTGAATGAAAAGAAAAAAGTCAAATTTCTCAGCTCTCTCTTTTTTTCTATCCAGTATCCCCTCCGCCCCCCAACTTTCAGTTTAAAATGACATATTTTAGATGAAATAGAGCTGCAAGAAATGCTGAAGCTGGTTGTTGTTTGTTGTTGTTTTGCTTTTTTTTCCCAGGAGAATGTGCAAAGCATGTGCAGCTACGCTGAGAACGCAAATGCTCGTAAAATATCCCTTAGTGATAGCCCCAGTCATTTTTAGTGCTGGATGTTTTGAACTGTCTGTGGACAGGCAGATGTGCTAGGTAGACGTAGACTGTATTTTGCTTTTCTCTGCTCCCCTCGGAGAGTCCAAGCGTGAATTGTTTGTGTTTTACTTGGGTGTTTATATACACACCCAGCCGCCTTTGAGCTGCTTCTGTATATTTCTTTACCATACATTTGAGTATCTTGCTTTACAGGGAGCATTCTGGCAATGGGGAAGGGGAACCTCAAGCTAGCCCAGAACTTATTTTTAAAATTTAATATAATATAATTGCTTTTTGTAAGGAAAGCAATTATACTTGCGGTGAGTAAAGGGAAAGATGAATGTTCTAAACACCTCGCTCAAGAGGGGAAGCGAGTAATTACACACTCACCGAGCTGCTAGTGCCTCTGGCTTGTCAGAACAGCCTCATGATCATTCTCAGAGGAAAACCTGACGCCTTCGCAAGTTAAACTAGCCTAAGTGCTTGGCTTAGCTGTTGTACTAGTGTAAAAAGTAATGCCTTTGATATACTGTCTTGTTTATTCGACAACAGGGAGTGAATGTTTGTTTTCTGTAATTATAACTGCCAGGAAAACATTCTCTTAGTCTAGTGTGGTGTTTTCAGTCGTTAGCGTGTTCTAAATGGTCAGAAATCTCATACCCATGAAAGGCTCTAATAGGATCCTTGACTGTATCTTCAACTCAGTTTCAAGAATTTCAGAAACTTGGCTGTTGGGATCTTTGCAGGCCACTGCTGCTGGAATTTGGCTGCCCTGGCTGAGTCCTGAGGTGTCACTGCTGCACACTGGGCAACTTTCAGAGCTGTGAGGGACATGCAGCAGCTCGCAGCACGGAGCTCTAGGAGCACGGGGACACGGTGTGTAACGATATAGAGCACCTCGAGTGGGAGATGGCACGTTTGGTTTGGACAAGCACGATCCTCAGAAGGGAAAACACTGCAGAGTCACAGCCCGCTGCAGCCTTTTGCCTGACTGCCTTTGTGAATGGCATTTTCCTGCCTTGAGCCCAAATGTCCTCTTCCATTGACGGGGAGAAGCTTATGGCCTCCTGTGACTGTCCTCATCCAGTCTGGCACAAGAGGGGAGGAAAGCTGCAATATTTTCCTCTCTTTCTGTTGTCTTGCTCATAGCAAGAGACAGGCAGCTCATTCCTCTACCAGATTAAGGCTTAGGGCAGCTTTGAGGAGTTCGAGATGGGCCTGTATATCCTTGTGAAAGCAAATAAGGGCTGTGACAACCTTAACCATTGGCATTTTAATCTCCAAACCCATTCTTCTTGCCGTAAAGAAGAATGTGAAGAATCCAAGGTGAGACGGGACTGTTAGATTATTTATTCTAACCCCTCGGGTGTATTAGTCCATAGATCATCACCAATGGAACTGTATCCTCCAAGTAGCGCTCAGTTGTTATTAAAATGACTTCTGAAGGAGTCTGAGTCCTACTTTTATAACCTGGCCTTGTGATTTATGAGTGTTTTTAGCTAATACAGGCACAGCTCGACCAAACTCCCAGCTCCAAGTGTCAGTATTCCCTTCTTTCTTTGATGAGGAAGTTAATGGGAGTAAACGTACCACGGCTATCATAAAAAATTCAGAATTGCCAACTGTTTTTCCTGGCATGTGAACATCGGTTTCCCAGCGGGATCTGTGTCTGCACACGCGCTGTCAGGATTCATCTCGTGTTTAAGGGTAGCATTGGGCGGCAGCAGGTGATGGTGGTATAAGGACAGAGCTTTTACTTTGTCACGGATTTCCATGCGCGGGAAAGCGATAAAGGAACAGACTGAGCAGGAAACAATGCAAGTCTCTCTCTTAATGGTCTTGAGGGTTTGCAGGAGAGAAAGTGAATAAATTCTCCCTGAGAACCAAAATGCTGCACTGACAAACATTCTTCCTTAAGTGGGGGGAGCGAGAGATTGAAGGTGATATGAGGCAGAAAATTATAGGACTTTGATACCAGTATAATAAAGCTGTGGTGAAGGAACCTCTCTAGAGCAGAACAGATTCTTGGTTGCAATATTATATCGATGTTTCACTTCTAAATGCTTTACCAGTGACAAATACACAAATAATAGATATTACAGACCTGAGCGCTGTACCTTGTACCAGTTGTAGGTACAGCAGAACAAATCTCTAGCAAAGCTATAGACTTTCTGGAGTTTAAAAAATGAAGACTTGATCAATCGTTAGATGGTGTGTTAGAACTTCAAAAGTATTTATAAATCGGATATGATTATGAAGCCAGTTTGCTCTTTATTATGCTGTAGGCGTTGCGTGGCTGTGGTAGGGGGCTCATTGATTTGAGGAATTATGTATTCCTTCCGTACATTCAGTGAAGCTGATGCGATGGACTTTCTGAAGTGGCAGCATAAGCAGTATGATATGATCATGAGACAAAGCACCGATCTAAAGTTCCTTAAAACCTGGGGATGTTCAAGTCTGGAGGCAGGTAGAAATAAGCCCTTGGCAAGCACAAGTGGAATTAAACTGAGTTCTAACATGGGAGCAATGCTGGCAAGTCAAGCCCAATTCTTTCCCACAGAGAAGCTGAGAGGGTGGAAAATGATTCTGTATACATCTTCCTGGAGCTATATTATGACTTTTCAGGCTCATTTTGTCCCAGAACAAAACTTTCTTGACCCACAGGCAGACGCTGACCTCAACACAGATGGAAGAGGAGACGTGTATACAGCCGCAGCAGTACTGCGGTGACAAGGCTCCAGCGTGTCCCCATTACAGTAAATTTCTATTGAAAGAACATAATCCCTATGATAAAACCACAAATAACGCCTGTCATCGGCTGGGTCCTAAACACCTCAATAGAAATTTCAGGCATAAAATGCTGCTTACTGGCAAGAGTTCAAATGCAGAGATAAATCCTGATAAGCAGCGGACCTGCTCTGTTTTTAAGTGGATGGATCCCTGTTGGCATAGCTTTAACGAAGTAGTAAAAAAGCCCCAAAGCCTTGGACTGTAGCAAATTTAATGGCGAGGCAGAGGCTTTGTGCATTCGCAGGTGCTCTGTAACAGAGAGGAGAGCAGCTTGTCGGCTTTATCATTACACTGTGGTAGTTTCCCACATAGAAAATAACACCAGGAGTGACTGCTCAGCACCAACCAATGTGGTTTATCGTCTCTTTATCTCAGCTGTCTGTGCGTGTTCTGGAGATATCACAGCCTGTCCTTCCCTGCTGTACTGGCCCTTCTACCCAGTTCGATAATGGAAAGAGGATGCTCTGTGTTTCCAAGGCCTGTGGTCCCTAGTAAACAGAGTGGGAGAAACAGCTACAGCAGGTGGGCTTCTTGATCGCTATCCAAGAGATTTCTAAGAGATGTTTTTATAATTCTAGGTCCTTGTCGTGATAAATGAAGTCCTGATGCCCTGACTTTTTTGTAGAGCAGACTGTCCTGTGAAACAACTGGTCAAAATGGAGCTCGCCAGAAGAATGCAGCTGAGGAATTCTTGTGCTACTCCTGGTCTTAGGAAGGTAAGAGTATTTAAGGATGAAAACGTCCTTCATTGCGCTGAAAGGAGCAGCAGTGGGGAGGAGGCACCTTTGCCCTGCCAGGTTCCCAGGGCCAATCTTCTTTCATAGGTCTGGCTGTGTGCAAGTGAGGTTGACAGTGACCTTACCTACAGGGAAAGCAGTACATGCTGCAGAGCCTTTTCTTAGTCAAAAGAGACAACTCCCTGCTGTGAAATTTGGTAGAATCTCTTTAGAAAGCTGCGCCTGAATGAACACTATTGAATGAGGTTACCACTTCTAGTTCTTCTGTGTGGATTTGAACAAAAAGAGACTAAAATATCTCCTATTAAAAGATAAGAGAAAACCTCCAGGAAGCCATTTGCTGCTGCTGTAATAAACATTCATTATTAACAGTCCTTTGTGAACTAAGAACAAAAGTATTTTGCTGGGAGGTCAGACCTGTGTGTGGCTCTGAAGCACCTCGGTGAAGTGGTGCAGCAAGGCTTGATATTCAGCAGGAAAGTCTTTGCTGCTCCTTCAGATTCACCTTTGTTGGATAGAAAAAAAAGCACTTTATATATATATATTTTTTTTAAGATGCCGTGTGAGTTATTTATCCTAGTAATGAAGGTGCTGAGGCAGTTTCTTGGCCCAGTAAGAGCACTACAAAGAGTGTTATATTGCCAGTCCAGTTCAGAGCACCTTATGACCCCAAGCAGGTTTCTTTAATACCTTTGTAGCAGCCCAGCGAGAATACTGATGCCCTTAATAGAACTGCTCAACTGCTGCGTGTGGCTGGCAAGGGCATTCGTGAGCAATCAAGCCTATTTATAAAGGACTTCATCTACTTATGTGGATCTTTTACTGCTCCGTAAGTTCACCTGAGTTTCCGTTAGTCTCCACTGAGCCCTTCCTGTAGGTCTTCAAGAGACTCAGGAGGTGAGACGATGTTCTCTGAGTCTCCATTGGCAGTTAACGAGGAGTTTTTCTGTAATTTATCTGGAAAACGTCGACAGAATCACCCTCTGACTTGAACTTACGTTTCAGCAACACTGACTGTGTAGTGGATAAATCAAGTAGTGGGCTGCATTTAATCACTGAATCAGACAAGCGCTTTTGTGAGCAAGGGGATGAAGGCATCCGTGTTTCTTGTGGCTGCGTTATCTGTGCGGGGTTACAGGCTGCGTGTCTGAGGTTAGATTCTCATCTGCCTAGTAAAAAGGGAACCTACGCTACCGTCTTTCACACAAGGAGGACGCTGATGATTTTTTTCCTTTGGCTGCCCTCCTTACGAGGCAATGAACATGTGGCGGTGGCGTTTATGAACAAGCATTGTGGTCTCATCAAAGATAATTGAGTTCTTGAAGTTAAGTCCTATTTATTTTCACAGTTCTTTATAAAATACACCTTTGATCTGGGTCCTGAATCCCAACTATTCCTTGGCTTCACTGTCAGGAGGTTCTAAAAAGGGGCTGGTACGCGAAGCTTTGCTGGATTTGCCTTTCTGTGTTCTTTCTAGAAGATACAAGGTGACATTGCCATTGCTAATGGTGTGTTGGATTTCCACTTCTTTTCTATCTAACTCATCATTGTAAGTCATGAGCTGCGTAACCTCGATGCTCTGGAGTTGGTTTTAGTAGTTTCTCGCTAACGACTCAAGAAAAAGGGGCTCATATTCAGCAGAAATGTAGTCATTCTATGACAGGAGTCGTGTTCTGAACAGGTTAAAGCCCCCTGATTTAACTTGTTTCTATACTGGTAACACTGGATCTGTTTTGGTTTGATAGAGGGCTACCGATTTCTGCAAAGGTGCTGCTGATGTTCGTCTTTCAGCCTTCACCTTGAACAGGCTTTCAGCAGGGCTTCCTACCTCCGTGTGAGGGCCAACAGCCTTCTTGGGGGTCGGTGGAATGCAATCTCAGGAAAAATATGCCCAGAGTTCCCGCAGCAGAGCAGCACAGAGCTACGTACGTCTGTCCTGTCCTGCTGCTCTCTGCCGACTGTGGGCAGTCCTGGCCAGCCTCACTCACCCCTCTCAGAAAAGCGCCCGTGTATTTTGCAGGCGTCAGGAGATGGGTGGCAGTTAGACAAGCTGCTCTGCTTCCTGGGTATCTGATCGTGCCACTTAGCAACGCTGAAATGAATGCATCTCACGTGGCTCTCCCCAAGCTGTATTTAAACTGAACTGCGTTAACAAGCACAGTCTGAAATTTAATACATATGCAAACCTGCCAGAATTGTACCGAAACTTGTTTCCATCATGTTCTCCTTCCTGGCTTCACTCCTGACTTGTCTCAAAAGCGTGTCAGCATGGCACAAACCGTGCAAGAAGCCAATCTTGCAGAGCTTGTTCCTTTTGTGGCTGAGCTTTCTTTAGCTTGTGAGGTAGCTGCTTTTAAAGCTAGCTGAGTACTTCAGCTTAGAGCCAGCAGCCACTGCAGTACAGACAACTTGTTCAGGTATGAGGGATGCTGGGACTGTCCATCGTAGAAACACTTGCTGATGTCTGACTCCGAGTAATAGTGAAAGAAAATGGAAATCCTAAAAGCTCAGACCTTTTCCTGTCCTACATTTGCACAGAGTTTGTTTGCAGTTGCCTTTTGCACTCAGGTGGAGCTCAATGAGTCCTAACTTAAGGAAAAAACCCCACCACAGCTGCTGTTGTTTTGAGGTCTCTCTATTTATTTTCAGTTCTCTCTTCTGCTCTCCACTTAATTAACAGGGGAATTTTCTACAGGAATTTTTGAGATGAGTGCAAAGTTCCTCTACTCATCAACGAACATTTCACATTGAATTATGATCTATTGGGCAATTCTTTAAACTGGTACAAGGACAATGTAGTAGGTGCTCTCCAAAGCACCTCTCTAACGACTGACGACTGTAACTGGCTTCTACAACTTAACTGCAAAACGCAACAGAGCTTTCCCTGTAATTAAAGTTTGAACGGAAGGATAGCCTGGCAGGGCCTGTTCCTGTCCCAGTTTAGCTAAGCTATCCCATTAGCAGGTACCGCTGGAGAGTTCAATGAGTGAAAAAGGACCGAGATATATTTTTCTAACTTTCTGAAGAAGTGTTCTGAGACTACGAAGGTATTCACTGTCTTTCTGCCTATTTCATTTCAAATGCATCAAAGAGCCAGGAGTTCACATCTGCAGCTCTTGGCTTCAAAGGGAAAACTTTGGTACAGGACGCAGGTGCTGAACAGAATTAAGAACTGGCTTCTCCTTGAAAGACCATGTCGCCCACCAGTCCATTTTTCAGCTGGAATTAATTCTCCCTGTACTCTTTAACACGTTGCTGGTTGTGGGAATACTTGTTCCAGAAGGGGACAGAACAGGACAACCTCATTAGCTGACCACCATGAGACATCAGATGAATCTTTTCTACTTTTGCCTGCACTGATCGATATAGCAGAAGTTCCTCTGGGTAGGATTTTGCCATCAGAGTCTTTGAGTACCCAGAGAACTGAACAAATTGGTAACTCTGTGTAGGTGTTTGAGAAAGGCTCAGTTAGTTTGACAGACTGTCTCACTTTGCAGCTGGCTTCGGTTTTTATTGATCAAGGCCAGCATATCGCTCAAAAGGTCTATTTTCTCCTGGGATTTATCTTTGCCATTCCCGCTCCTTTCTGCAGAGGCTCCCATCTGCACTGTCCTCTAATCAGATTCTTCTATCGCTCAGGTCCCTGAGCAGCTTGAATATTAAAGTCCATGCTGGAAGCAGAGGAAAAGCACCCACTGAAAGCACGATCCCAGTCCTATGGTGCTCTCTTCCAAACTGAGAAACCATTTACCAAGTTATCAGGGCACAGACAGGTGTTCACTCAGCAGATGCTGCTGAACGTGTAATCCTCATCCAAACTTGTTTACACCAGTTCCTTTGCTTTTATCACCTCTTTTGGCCTATCAGAAGAAGGAAATTTCCAAGTCTTCCTTGGGTAATTCAGTGCAAACTTCTGCACAAGCTTAGTTTAATCTGTTGGTAGAGGTGAGTTGAGTTAAGCTGCAATATTTGTGTGGCTTAAGTTGCTGCAACCCTTTGCTGGTCAAACATCTACCTGCATCTGAACATCTGAATTGGGTGATGCTTCAGGAGATGAGTTGTGCCAATCACAACCCATTCTATTTAAATAGCAAAGTGAGCCCTCGAACCATCCTGAAAAATATGTTTATCCTGCCAGAAACCTTAGCGTGAGCTCTCTGTTCATCTATACCTCTTAAATATAACATTCCCTTCCCGAATGTAGTTCTGGTGAGAGCAAAACATCATGGAGGAAACCTACAGAGAGGAAAAAGGGAGTCTCTTTAAAATAAAAAGAACTTTTTAAAAAGAGGCTGCTTGAGGAAGTTCGGAAACATTTGGTGTTTCGAGCATTAGAAGTAGAGAAAAAAATATTGAAGACATTTTTGTTCTCCTTTCTCTAAACAAATTTCTGCACGTTGTTATTATTGTTGAGATACTGAAATGAAAACCTCTCTAAATTAAGAGCTCATAGAAAAGTGTTTAGCCCAGCTGAATTTCTGCAGTGGTAGTTGAGCCAAGAGTTGGCAAAAATAGGAGCATGCAGTTGGATCAGTTCTTTCAGTGTTGAGCACCCAGTAGCTTCCATGGAAGGAACTGGAAGCAGGCACTTGCTCATAGCTTTGAAAATCCCTTATACATATATGTCTGGGTTGGGAGCAAGCGTTGCATAAAGATGTTTTTTCAGAGCCTTGCTCTAGCTGCTGAAGCCCTCTTCTTGCCCCTTAAGTCGTGCATCTCTCCACAAACTGTCTCCAAGTTTCCCCAGCAAATACCTGCTTACAGATACAATCGGTGTTGGCCTTACATAATCACCCATAACCCCTGGAAATGTGCGCCTGGAGTCCAGCTGAAGCATAAGAAAATCTCTCTGTATTCAGATGGGTGCGTACGTGACAGAAGGAACTGACAGAGGAACATATTGCTGGCTGTTGATTCTAACGCTCTTCCCACACACTGATTTAGTGAGAAGAGCTCCCTTTCAGGATCATGTCACTATCAATCTGGCCACGCCATGGAAAAGCAAGTAACCACTCCTAAAGGGTCTAGGGCAGAGTCATTTATCATCTCTAAAGCAAGTAAATGTCATGACAAGAGGTGCAGGACTTCCCAGTACATTAAAAGGAACAAACATGCATCTCAGTAGATAACGCATTTCAAACCCAAGAGGGGGAGGAATCATCCTCACCGGTGCTGACAGCACTTAGGAGGATAAACAAGGAAGATTATGAAACTTTGATTGTAGCCGTTTTTATCCAATGTTAGGGATCGATCACACAAGCCAAGGCCAAGAGTGTCTGTGTTTTAACAAAACACAAAAATATTAATCTACGTTGGCTGAACACCATCCTTAGCAGATGTTCATTGAAATGGCTTTCTCTATTTCCAGCGCAGAATTTACAGTCATATGACTTGCAATCTTTGGAAAATCAAGAGAGCTAGAATAAAGCAGCTCAGTTCCATGGAAACCGAGAAATCCACATATTTTGCTTCATCCCATTATAGAATGAAATGAAAACTTTTCCAAACATTCCTCCCTCCTTCTGTGTTTCTCTGAGATTCTGTGACTTGGGCAGCTCTCTGTGTGTGGACAATTCTCCCAGGTTCAGTAAGTGCTCTGCAAACAAGACTACCTTGGCTGCCCTCCTTTCTTGGCAAGGTGGAGAGAAAGTTGAGGCTGCTTCGCTGCCACTCAGCCAAGTTCCTCAAGCCTGCAGTGCTCCATGTGTGGCACAGTGCTCAGAGGCCCTGTACTGCGGGAGGCACCACCGAATCCCAGCATCGTGAGGGTGGGAAGGGACCTTGATATCATATCAAAACAGGGTCACGCAGAGCACATTGCTCAGGATTGTGTCCAGGCACCTTTGGAATCTCTCCGGAGAAGGAGACTCTCCAGAAAGGTCAGTTTTGAACAGAAATCCTATCATGGACCAGAGAAACCATCCTAACACCACTGTCAGTGGCACCAGCACATTTCTCTGAAGCATTTCTGTTTCAAAAGGTAAACATGTCAGGGGCATTTTGGGGTTTTGACTTGATGGAGAGTTATGCTGTAGCTTCAGTTTTTCTCTCACGTATCTTACTAAAAAATGGAACCTAAAAGTAGCCTGTGCCTTCCATATGCTGAGGAAGCTACAATCGCTTCTGGTCCTGTGTTTAAAAAGAGAAAATGCTTAATTCTCAGTGATAATCAACCGCTGAAGCGCTGCTCCTAAGTTGCCATAGCCCTGTGTGGTGTCGCAGGAGAAAGGGTCTATTTTCATCCGATTTGCTGAGGTTATTTGTGTCAAAGGCAATTGCTTTATTTACGCCAGCGAGGCATTTATAGAACCAGCTGCTTGGATTATGTTTTACCACTGAGTGGGAAGCACGAAGACGCTACTATTTACGGACTCGAGGTTTATAGTCTATTAAGGTCGGTAGAAGTTGCTGTGACCTCAGCTGTTCTCAGGATCCGGTCTTTACCCGTTAGAATCAAGCAGCATTTGCTTAAATTCTGCCTCAGTGCAGGTGCTTGTACTAGATGATACTTAAAAGATGTTCCAGTGCGACATTTCTGTGAAAACTTATCATCCCTAAAGGAATGAATTGGATCAAGGACAGGCTGAGTCACATCCTTTTGTAGAATGTCCCTTCCTAAAATCTGCAGAAGAGAAAAAAAAAGAAGAGGAGGAGGAGAGTGGAAAGAAAATAATTGTCCTAGGGGACATACTAAAAATGTTATAGTTCCTCCTGGTGTAAGCAGAGTCAACGAATCGTGGTAACCATGATAGACACTTATAAAGAAAACTCAACCCTGTAAAGATTTACATCAGTTCTTTTATCACGTCAAATGTTTATCTCTTGGTTTACAAGCATCTTGGCTGTTCGGTGCAAGATAACCCGTCCTTCAAGTGGTGGGCAGAGGGAAGATCCCTGTGGGCCTGAGGCAGAAATGGTTCTTCTTGTTTCCCAGATGGTGTCTGAGCAGAGCATAACCCACAAATAACCTGTGGATGTCCACGTGGGAGCTGTGAACCTTCTTGCAGTCCCTGCCCTTTTACTCCAGCATCCACAACTGAGGTGAGATCTGCTGTTCAGGGTTTGGTTTTCTTTTTACAACAGTATTTGCTTGAATTCTGAAGTCACGAGAGTAAAAGAGGGAAAAAAAATATAAAAATGCACAGCCCTGAAATAAATCAAGTTATCTTTAGCGTATTCCTGGAGTTTCTTTTTCAGCAATTCTTTTGAATCTCGTTTTGTGGGAAGTCTTTACCTATTGAATTCTATGTAATTTCATTTATTGTTGAAAAAATTCAAACACTTTAGGCTTGCAGGATCAGATTTGGGTTCTGTTTGTGTGTGTGTGTGGAGAGAAAAGATAACACTAGATGTAATTGGAGCAATTCTCGTTTTATTGCAAAGAAATGTCTACCTCGGTGTAGAAATAAAGTCAATTTACAGTTGCTTTAATGTCCCTTTAAGCCATTGGAGTGAAGTAAAATGCTAATGGTGAGCAGTATGAAGCTGAGGGACAGAGTAAAGGAGGCCACGGCACCAGGAGGTTCGACCTTATGAAAGGACGCTCTTGTAGCTAACAAAAGTGACTTCACTGTCCAGAAAAACGTATGTGTGGGCCAAGCTCTGGTAAATCAGTTTTAGAATGAGTAGAAAATAATTTGTTTTAGAAACATCTTGCACAGCTCCTCCATCTTAAGTACCACCTTGTGGTTATTTCCCCTGGATGGATGTTATTTGATGGATCACTGATGCTTGTGCCAGCCAAATAATGATCAGAGAGGTATTGAAATTTGTTCTTGGTAAGGGGTTTTGGCTGAATTTCATTAGAGGTTTCAAATGAACCTGATATTTTTTTGTCTCATTAAGCATAAATACCAGACCAATCAATTGCTCAATACTAGAGCAATCAAATCTCTCTCTTGACAGAACTATGATGTACTGCACATACAAATGAAAATAGAATTTTCACTGCTTTTTAATAAGGTTACTTTCCTGCTGCTCTCTGTTGAGAAGGATTTGCCTCAGAAATGAGGCTGTACCTCAGAGCAAATGCTGTGCTATAGCCGTACCGTATATCTGTGTGTGCTGCTTAAGCTTCCTGGCAAGTCATGGTGTTTTCTATGGATGAGCTAATCTAATGTAATGACAAAAGAGACACCTGCAATGGTATAATACCACCTGTGGTGGATATGAAGGGTTCCTAGCACCCACAGTGCCTATGGAACTTCAAATTCAGCTTAAACTGTTTGAGAACAGATAATAATCTCAAGGTTCAGGCACTCGTATCTATCAGGCCAGGCTATTATCTTCTCTGGTTTGCTCCACCAGCGCCCTCAGAACACTCAGTCCTCTTGAAATCAGCAGGAGTTTGCAATTAACTTGGACAGAGTCAGAGGACAAACAGCACAGTCAACCTTCTCCCTTCTGATTTTCCCTGAGCTTCAAACTCTGTTTGATCCAGAGACGTTTCAGTATATTCTGTTGAATTTCATCTGCTTTCCGCTTCCCTTCAGCTATCAAATCTAAAACTCCTTTGACTGCTGTTCTCGGTGTGGATATCAATTGAGCAAGCAAACGGTTCATCCCCTGTGTAGCCTGTTTGTTTCTGGAGAGTCCCAGCCTGCAGGGCTTTCCCTGGCCGGATTGAATGTTTTTCTAGTCACAATCTGTCACGTATAATAAGGAAACACTCAGGGTTTCTTAAACCTGTGTGAGGTGGAGGTACCGATACATTAATCTAGGTCCTCTCTGACTGTAACATGGATTTATCTGAGCACAGTACAAACTATAATTGGCTGGCGTGTTTTAATCTGACATCGCCCTTTTTTTTTCCCCATATATTTGGAATATGTCTTTGAAACACACACACACACACAAACAAAATTGCTCATTGGCCAAAGTCATCTTTGTCTCCATTGGTTTGGTGACTAAGACAGAGGGAAAGTTCTGTCGCAGTTGTATCAGTAAAGATATCTCTCAGTTCTTCTGGTAAAAGTGAGCTGTCAGAACAAAAATAAGCCAAAGCAGTGGGCTCTGTGTCACAAGAGGTTTGAAGGCCATTTGGTAATGATGTAGCGATGAGCTTCAGAAGGAAGCCAATCGATAGTCCTGACTGGAAGATGCTAAGTGAGCTGCATGGAGCAGGCACGTCGTGGATAATTGGCACATCATTGTAGACAAGTTTGTCTTTGCAATTTAAAATCCATGAGTAAGCTAAGATACCTTTGCTTTGACATGAAGTGAGTGTACTTTGACCTGTTTGTCTGTTTTGACCCGATCTGTCTGTTGATGATGCAGGAGAACTGGCAAATTTTCGTGTTGGTCTGAAAGGCTGGTTAAACCAGTCCCTACCGTGTTGGCTTTTCAGATGTAGTACAGCTCCAACCCAGGAGCCCAGGAAACAGCCGCGTGGAAGCCACTTCTTGGATTTAGGGTGAGTAACCCCCGCTTACTATAAGTTGAGATCACCACTGCGGGAACTGTTTATATGGGAATACGAAATCTAAAGAGGACAAATAAAGGCCCTTGCTGTTGGCACAGCACGATGGCTGTTTGTTACATCTGTGCTCCTTAACGGGAAGCTGCAATTCCCTGAAGTGTTTTACATGAAGCCCTCGTGCTGGCTTAGTAAGGCTTGCACAACGCCTTTGCCAATAAACAGCAGGAGCAAATGTAACTATAATATGGTGGTTCTTGTTGTCTTTTTTTCTTTTCCAGGGAGCAGTATTTAAATTATTGATTAGAGAGCAAGGGATGAGTTAAACGGCAGATCAAATTGGNGAGAGCAAGGGATGAGTTAAACGGCAGATCAAATTGGAACATAAGACTAAGCACACCTACGAAGTTACTTTGATGCCCCTTTAGTTGGCAGAGATACCACTGGTGTGTTTGTGTGCTTTAAAATCATTGATTATTGATGGGACAGCTGACTGATACTTGGCAGTGGGGAGAAATCTCAATTTCCATGTGTTTATCTCATCTGTTGGTTTCAGATCAAGGTAATTCTTGGGCAAGAGCTCCAATCACTAGAGATAAAGCAGCTGCCCCACTCTGAGATGCAGGCTGGACGTGGTTTGCACAAGGAACTTGGGCACCTCATAATCACCTCTTGAAAACATGTACTTAAGATATTAGAGAGTGACATGAAGGATTTTGTTCTCCGCTGCACAGGACAGAAAGATTTCAGTCCTCTTTGACAGTCTCCACTGATCCACGAATGAGTAAGCAAATGAACAAAAAAGAGTCCTTTGCAAAACGAGTAGCCCAGGTTATAGAGGATCTATGGAAGCTTGGACCTTTGTCCATTACCACCAGTGTCCTCTGCATTCCTTCTATTGCCTGTGTGACCTGCTGTATGTGACCATATAATAGGAATGACCCTTGAAGAATTGCCACCTGCATGAAAAAGAAGTCCTTTCATGGCTACCAGACTGCACATTTTAATTATGTGGAGAGCAATAGTCTTTGAAGCTGAATCAAAATGTGGGGCCTACTTCAAGGACAGTATTTCTATAAATCAGAAAAGAAAATTAAATATAATTAAACTCTT
>WEIS01060030.1:0-15080 GCA_013389965.1 Todus mexicanus
AAAAAAATTACAGCAGTGCCATTTTCAATTCAGTGTTATGCTGGAAAGGTTGCAAATTAATTAGAATTATGCCTTCTTTGTGCCAAGTGATAATTTACTGCAATTAATTATCAAAAGATCTACTGCTGTCAATTACGGTACTTGCTCTTTGGGGGGGCAGAAGCTATTTACGTATAGCTAAATTCTGCAACAAAGTTCCATTCTACTTTTATTGTTTTCAATTAAACTATCATCATTTGCTTTCCCTCTGCCAAACACAATAAAGACTCGTTAAGAACTAATCATGCTACCGTGACCTTTTTTTTTTTTCCCCTTTAATCCAAACACTAGCTAGACCTGCACTGAGTCAACACTCCTATTGTTACACCTGCAAATTGTACGGGGAGAGGAGCGTACTTCAGAATTAATGAGCACAGCTGTAGTCTCTCTTACATCCAACACTTGTAAAATAGACCTCTTTAAAGTGCCATTATCACAATATTGATAGAGTTATTTATAGTACCGCAAACGTTCCCAGTCATAACAGAGTCCTTGTTATCCCCCACAGCAGTTCGTGTTGTTGCCATCGCCTGGACTCATTCCACAGTCTGTGATAAGGCACCAGGTGGACAATCCTTCACAAATGAACTATAAAAGGCATTAGGAAAACTTCTACATAAGCAAGTTTTATAGCTGGGGATAGGTCAAGCTGTCAAGACCCAGCCTGTGCGAGACTTGTCACATTCTTCTGCTACGCGGTTTCCTGTATTCGCTGGGTGGGATGTGAAACGAAATCACAGGCGGCGCGAGCTGCGAATGATCTGGATGGCATTGTCCAAAGGAGAGCCGCTTTTTGCAGTTACTAATACTGTTTTACCATAATTCAGTAAAACAGATGTAAGTTCAAACTCTTGGTGTCAGTCGCTGAAAACAAATATCACAGGTGCCAACTTTGGTTGCTAAGGGAATACAGGCTTCTTGGGCTTCACAGCATGTGTGAGAACAGCAAAAGATTGTCCAAGGCAGAGGTTCTGCTGTTGGCAGGAAGGTATCTGCCTTTTCCAAGTGTCTTCCTTCTCAGCTTGATCTCCTGACACATTATTGATGGATCAGCCCATGTGGTTGAAATGAAGTCAGTAGGAGACTCAATCAGAGCAAGTTTTCCCAATCTCGTAACTGCGTCGCCAAGAGTTTGTGATATTATTCTTATTGTAGCATTTCACACTATTCTATGGTTAAGTTTTGGCTCTGTGCGCTTGGCTCTGTATCCCACTAGAGATCTGTATACACCTTTTGTGGGGATACATTCATGGGAAGGTCTCCAGAGCCATCCTGCAGACTCAGCAAACAAACAAGCAACTGTGAAATGCAGCGCAATTGCTACAGCCCTAAGATTTATTTCCACGTTCTGCAACCAGACAGGCTTGGAGGGGGCTGAACTGAGAATGACAGAGTCACTTTTGTAGATGAGCACAAAGTTACATCCTCATGAGAGCTGGAGAGGCCACAGATGGGGGAGAGTGCAGCCACTTACACAGACGACCACTCTCCATCCAGCTCATGCAGGTGTCTGAGGAGGAAAACTGAGGCACATCTTGGACCTTGCAGCCGTTGCTACCAACACTTCTACTCCCCCTTCCTGGTTGCAATGCTTTACTTCTCTTGTTATAGGGCAGGAAATAACTTTGCTTCTGATCCACTGTCCCTTATCCGAGGCAAATCATTCTGTCATAATTCAGCCTTGCTTTTGGAAAGAATAGCAGAAAAAGCGTAAGTCCCCAAAGAGTAAAAATTCAAGAAACACTTTGCTACTTATTAATTATTTCCCCAGATCCATTTATTTCGTATCTTAAGTAGTTCATGGTTGAAAGGTCGGATCTAAAATAACCCCATATTCTATTTTTTCTCTGAATTTAAGAGAATACTTCCATTGTACGGGACAGCTCGGAGAACCAGCCGAGCAGCGTTTATCTCGCAGGTGTTGCTGGTTGAGATCTCCTGCAGGCGAGCAGAGCTGTGCAGTGATTCCCAGCTGATGGCTGTCTGCCTTATGTGGAGTTATTTCTCAGCTCTTCCTACATCTCTAGGGAAGGGAAAAGGTGAAATCTTGCGTGTGCTCTCTGAGGCAATGGGGAGTGAGGGTAGATATCTCAGTGCAGAGTTTTAAAGCCTCAAATTTCTGCAGGTTGGTGTGTATCAAGCTGGATTTCTCAGTGAGGGTTTGAACATATGCATCCTTTGTTGTTTGTAAGGGCTCTTGCGATATCTGACTGTACCATAAACTTGTATTCAAAAGCCTCTGACTTTTTAATTGCCTTTTTTTTTACTTCTGAAGGATATCTGCTTTCAGGTTTGCTTATGTCTGTGGCTTGTACCTCTGTGTATTCTCACCGTAATCTGGAGCACCTCTGATTTTGCTAGTATATTTAACCTCACCTCACATTGAGTAGAAAAAAGCTCAAGAGGGGTGGCAGGAACTGAAATCTTCCAGTTAGTTACTTTAGAATCATAGAATTGCCAGGGTTGGAAGGGACCTCAAAGATTATCTAGTTCCAACCCCCCTGCCACAGGCAAGGACACCTCCCACTAGAACTACTTTGTAGTTTGGAAGCTCTCACATTTTGGGTGGCTTTTCAGGATTTGAGAAATGCTTTTGTTTCTCAACAAGAGGAAAGAAAGAGCCTCTGTAGTTGTGGGGGCGAGGAGGTTCGTGGAAGTGAAGGAGGAAGGGAGAAGGCTGGTAACTAGGGCTGTCAACTGGGACCCTGCTCTGTAGTTTTTCCTCTGAGTGAGTGACCTTGTTCATAAGGAAATGGCTCTTCTCTAAGGCACAGCTAGAGCCGGGCTGAAGCGCAAGTAGTAGTACATCGCTTTTTTTGTTTCCATAAACTTCCTGAGGAACGGCACGCAACTTTGGTGCACATGTGATTAAACTAATCTAGTTAAAATCAGAAAAGGATTTCTCATAATTCAATTGGAGTTGTTTTTAATGTTTGGACTTTGGTCAAGGACAGCTTTATTGATTGAATTTAATTGCATATATTTTCCTGTCCATTTATTGAAGCCCATTTTTCAAGTCACTTGAGAGGCTGCTAACATTTCAGAAAGGGGATATGCCAAAGCATTGCTCTAATTCATTATCTTTTTGGACATACAGTAGTTGCTACTTGGCCCAAATTAAATCCGTTAGAGAATGCGATAGCATAATTACTTACAGGTATCCAAAACTGCTTTTAACTGAATTCTCCGGGAGGTTATGCATAAGATTTGTCTTGCCCTTACATTGGATGCAAATGTCTGGGATTTCAATGATAAATAAATATTTCATCAACCGAGGACAGATTTTTCTTGTTTCCATATGTTGCGACTAAAATTCTTGTGAGGTCTTTATTTTCCCTTAATATATAAAATAAAAGCCTTTTACAAATTAACGCAGTAACTCTTTCAAAATGTGCAAACACGGCGACCCTGAAGGTAAAGAGGAAACCGTCTGCGATTCCGACTTGCTTTTTTTTTCCTTCCAAACCCTGCTCAGCCCTCAAAGACTTTCTAGACAAAACTGCACATTAGCTAGATTGCTTCACACCGTGTTCCGATGACGTCAAGTCTGCCATCCTCCAAAAGTTACGTCAGCCTGCTTCCAAATGTAGCAAAGGGCTAGATGTTCCCAGCCTGGAGAGACGTACGGGCTGGTAAACACTGTAAGAAGGGCAGCAGCCGTGTCATGCTGCAACCCCCCCCTCCCCGTGCCACAGCCCTACTGCTGCGCTGAGCCAGAGATGTGCCCCTACGCTCTGTCCCTGCTTTCTTCGCCTATTTTCTAGGGTCTTTTGCTACCAATCGCAGCTTGTCGCCTTCAAGAAGTTCTAAGTCAACCAAAGAAATTGTCTATGTCCATGTCTTTAAGGTCACAGGAGCTTCTGCTGGCAGTTGTGGACCCGTCTGCGTGTTGAGCTTGGCTCTCTGGCTCTGCACTGAATGTAAATAGCATCATCTTGTTGTTTGTGGAAACTAAGAGTAGCAATAGTTGCAGCTGATAAGGTTGTATTTCTCAATAACAGCCCCAAGTAGCAAACGTGTATCCACCTATAAAAACTCCATCATACCGTGGTTTTCAGGTGCCAGACTATTCTGTATGGAAATGTAAAAGGCCAGGCTAGTTTCAAAACCTGCAAATCAAACACAATTCAGACAGTGATTCTTACACAAAAAAGCACAGCCCTCCTCTGGAGTGAGGGAATGTCCCCCCAAAGAGCCCGTGTTTTATCCTGCTCTTACAGTAGCTCTGTGGTTACCAAATGCAAGCTGAAATCTCTACTGTCTGTAACCTCCTCTTGCCTCAAAACACCTGACGTTTAAATGTTGCCTGATTCACAAAAGTTTTGCGCGAGAATCCAGTGATTGTGTCTGATCAAAGGCACAAGGAATTTCTTTCACGAGGAGCTGAACCGCAGATGGTGATGTGATTTGAGGGCCACTGAGCATCGACAGTTTTACCCACTGAATCGGTATTACGGAAACACCTGCATGGCTGCATCTGCAGACTCAGCTAAATTATGCTTCCATCCAGCCACATGATATCTAATGTGTAATTCTTCTGCATTTTAATCAAATGCATTGTAATGTCAGTACAAAATTTCAATATGAATGCACCTTAATGTAGGAGTAACTAATAGCTGCCATCCATTAGGACCAGTTAAGAGACACGTTTCCTACCAGGCAACAGGGGCACGGTTATTTTAACTCATTACCTGCTTTGTAAGTGATATTTAATTGCACGTGAAGAGGGGATGTTTACAGGACACCGCTGGGAAGGCACGATCGAGCGTCCAGAAGTTAGTAAATGTTTGAAAGAAGGTTGTAGAGTGGTGTTCATGAATCTCCTGCACAGTGAGACAGGCTTTGTGCGCTCTGACCAAACTTTCCCCGTAAAACCTGCCCTGAGTTTAGCAGCTTAATGCTGGAAAACTTTTGCTGAGCACGTGCAAACTCTGAGTTTGTAAAGGCTTTTCAGATTTGATGGATTTTTGAGGCTACCGTAAAGTATTTCTTAAGAAACAGATGATGTAGGCCAGTCTCCCAGCCGTTGCTTTGAAATCATGATGCCATCGGAGCTTTTCAAGGACAAATAACCAGAATGGTAACACTGAAATACTTATTTTTTTCTAGCATCTTTCTTAGAGATAGATGAATTACCTTAGATAAAAGGTTTTCAGGAAGAAATCAGTCTGACAAACCCATGAATTTTGGAAAATGTCCTCTAATGGCTAATACCCGGCAAAGTTATGAGCACTGAAAATCAGCCTGTAAAACAGGAAACACTGGTCAACCTTGGCGATGGACAACACCGCGAGTTATTGCTTGCTGAAGTTGCTGAATGTGTCCTTGGGTTCTGTCCTGAGATGTGCCTCCAGTTTAGCCTTCAGAAGTGAGTCCCAGTGCCCACAGGACTGAATTCAAGACTTTTGCCCAGGTACGATGTTCCGCCCTCAATTTAGCTGACGGGAGCAGGGCAGGATCTTCTAGAACACAGCCGTTTTCGTATCACAGTACTCTGTTATCGGCTTGTTCGTGCTTCTAGTACCATTAGAGAAAGCTTGAAAGCGTGGAGTGAGGTAGAAAGTGATGATTTAAACTAAGCAAATTCATTCCTGAAAGGCCGGCTATTGAAACACTGTGCTTCCTGCCCATGTTTGACTTTACTTGAGTTCATTGGTCCCTTGTGCACCCAGAATTACAGCTCAGTAAACATCTCCAAGGATCGTGGACTTTAAAAAAACCACAACCCTCCAAAATCTCAAAGCGTGGCTTAAAGGCAGAAAACCTCCTAGTAGAAAAGAGATCGAGAGAGAGCATCTTGACTTGGTCATTTCCCCTTTCAGATGCGGACACATGTTCGTTACAAATTAGACTGAAATCAGTAATTATTTTCATATGGTTAGCAAATAATAATAATGATTCCACATTTGCATGTCCCTGAAATGCAGCGGAGTGGGATTACAGATGGTACAAGATGCATCACTTTTACAAAACATATTGAAGGCTTCAACTTGGTGACGGAAAGTGTTCTGTCATCGCTTAACTTATACGCGAGTGAATACCAGCGTAGTGGGGAGCCCGCAGCTCTGAGCATCACTAAAGATGCGAAAAACGGGTACACGGAAATCAAACGTAAAGGCTCAAAGTTATCTCAGCTTTCCGTTTGTTCTTATAAGTGCAGAATCCTGCCTAGATGGAGCCACAGACAGAACCCAAGCATCCAAGCCCCAGTTCACACCTTAAAAACCCTGTGGAAAGGCTTAACTAGAAACTGTTGCATGGCAAACAGAAGGGAATACACAAAATAAAGATACTTTATCCGAAAACCTTGGATTCCTGTTTGTGTCTGTGAAGTATTTTCCCCGAACCTGCAAACCCCACCAAGCAGCTCTCGTATGAAAGAACGAGAAGGAAAAGGGAGGTTGCGTCTGGTGGTCCTGTCAAGTGCAGAGATTTCTAATAACAGCAACGTTTGCTGTGAGTCATCTGGATCAACATCAAAAAAAACCCCCATCTAGTCAAGTGCCCAGCGAGGGGTCTATTCTCATGTCCATGCTCATATGTTAAGTCCCATTGACGAGCGTTAGCGGGAGCTGCACGCACATATGGAGATGTGAATAGCCCCAATGGGAGCCGCACAAAGTAGCGTTCGACTATAGAGATCACTCCCATCGCCACGATAAAGTAATCTAAGGGGAGAAGCCTTCAAGAATGCTGTGAATAAACTAAATGATTTCAAGGAATTGAGAAATAATGGAGGTTACACATGAAACAACAAAATAAAACCAGGATCAGAGTCTATTCTTTGAATGGAATATTAAACGAGAATTAGCTTTTAGAAATTAACCGTGACCAAAATTTACAAAACCAGCCCGTACCTCTGAGTTCTCTGATTTTCAGAGCCTTTGTCTTACTGTTACTCTACACTCTACATAGAAATGAGAAACACGGCAAAAAAATCTTCCTGACAAGACGAGAGTTAAGGAAAGCACTGAAAGGTTTTGCTCTGCTGGAGAGCCTGGTACATGAAACAGTTGCAGCTCTGCAATAGATCAGTGATAATGATGCTCCTGAGGTTGTGCCACACCAACGGCCACCCTAGATATGTCCAAGCCTTGCAGAAACTCCCTGAGAAAGGTTTCCTGCCACCTGCAAAGCCTCCAGCAGCCAGTCTGCTGAACAGCAAAAATCTCTGCATGGTTTGTTCTCTTTCAGCAGGCAATCTTCAGGTTTTTCCCCGAAGCCACTGCCTAGCTTGAAATCCCGCCGTGATTTGGAGAACTGATCTTACTTATCCTGAAACAACAAAACCTTCCCCGACAGCCACACATAAGCAGGTGTAATGAACAATGGAATCATCAATTAGCAGAGCAGACAGCAATCACCGCTGAAGGGTTTTAAGACAGTGACAAGCACCCACATTAAGAACCTAAATCGGTGGGATATGGAGTGGATGATAAATAAATAACGTGTATAAATAAAGTCTAATTGTGATCAAGATTACTGGTTTCCTTACCTTGCTCTGGTGCCCACAGTGGGATTCAACCACCTGAATTACAAGTTATTGCAGAATCCTGTGTGTCTACCTGTGTCTCACTGGCTTCTGACCCAGGTCCAAAGTGTTCCAGCAGAACTGCTTTGGAACATCCTGAGGTGAAGCAATCCGTATGACTGACATTGAAAGCTCTTATCCTACAAGATATCCTTTTCCAGTGGTCATTTAGACCAACAGCCAACCTGTTAATCATGGGAAACCAAAGCTTGTTGGGTCCCTGCTGGCCAAAGCACTTGAGAAGACAAAAGACACCGTGTTCCAGCTGACACCTGCAAGTAATTACACATGGCGATAGCAGTGTGTAAAAGAACAATCTGAGCACTGATGCTGAGAGGTGCAGTTGTTTTTTTGTATAGCCTGAGCTATTTTCTGATCTCGAAGTGCCTTAGGGCCTTAGAAATCAAAGGGAAAACAGGCAAGGTAAAGAAAACCAGTTGCCAGGTGTTCACCTGGAAAAGTGATAAATCTCCAGTGACTTCCACCAGTGCTGGGAGCTGATTCCACTTCCCAGATGTATTTTATCAGGCTAGTGACAGAGGGTCACGCTGCTCCCAGGGTGTCTTCTCTACCTACCCAGAGATCTTTCCACCTGTCTCCAATGGGTTTGGGTATCAGGACACATATGACACATAGCAAAGACAGGCATCCATTTGTAGGAGAAGCTAAAATGTGGTGGCTGAGCTTTTGCTGAAAACCTCATGAAGTAAAGAGGAGAGAAGATGAGAAGATGGCTCCTCCTGTGAAGAATACCAGACCTCCTCAGCCAGGTAGGAGAACTCTGAGTTATGTTCATTTTTAGTGAATATTTCTTACACCAGCACGATCTGAATATTACTGAACGCTAGTTAGAAAGGGAATGATGGAGATAGATTCCACTTAAGCAGTATTTGTTATTAAAACTCAAAATGCATGCTGATTAACAGTACTGAGTTCAATTTTGATAAAATCCATGATCAGAAATAGTTTTTACTCTACCTGTGCATTGATAATAGTAAGCATCTACAAATCCCAAGCAGAAAATAGTGTTGCAAACAGCGCTAAAGAGATATGACAACTTTTTTTTCTTGTTTTCTAGATTTCCACTCCTGGGAGATCACTTACCCCCATCAGACTTCTTCCTATCTAAAGAAATGAGGAAGACCAACTTACATCCACAAGTTGAGAAACACGTTACCTCCACATCACACCACCACATCCTGGATCTATCAGTTTTTAAAGATAGAGAAGTTCCTCAGATTACATCCTTTCCAGCAAATCACTTCAGCTCGTGTTTTATTTTAAGCTGCTGAGTCGATCAGTGGGACAATTTCCTGCTTAGAGTCGATTACCTGCATCACTGCAAGCCCAAAAGGCAGAGCATCAGCCACTGGGTTGACCTCTGCCCAAGTCTCGGAGACTGTCTAGCTGTCCAGGCTTTGCCATCACTATTTCAATGTCCCGCAAACTCTGAGCATTCGAATTATCCATTAATAATGCTGTTCGGTGTCTTTGTTTTTGCTTTGGTTAGTTACTGAGTTCTCAGTGTCTCCTGTATTGACAAGTTGTAGTAGTTACGGTGCAGATATATAGACCGAAATATCATCAGTGAGTGGCTGGGAAGACCCCAGGGAGCAGTAGAGGAGACCTGAGCATGAAAATACTTCATATCAGATCTGGTTACATCCATCTGTAAAATTAGCAACAACACAGACAACCGGTAGTTACGTTTCACAGGCTAATAAATACTTTTAAGGGCAGAAAGGATTGTGCTGAGCCTTTGCTCCGACCTCCTGCACAGAATTGGTGCATGCTATTTGGTTGTACAGAGTTTAGCTCACAGCTTTCATCAGGGGCTCATGGGTCATTAGGATGGGCTGAGCTGTGCTGTGTCCAAACTGAGACGAGAGACCCCCGAGAACACGCTAGAGCTGAGGGCAGCGGGGTGAAGCCCCTGACACTGAGCTGTAACCAGAAGGGCTGCCTGGTGGTACTGCAGAGTCTTGGAGAGTTTTCTCTGTCCTCGTGGTTGTGACAGATGTTGAACTTTTCAGAGGGGTGAGAGAGAAACAGGTTTGCAGGATGCAAGGAGCACGTGTGAGCATTTGGGAAGTGCTGAGGTGGGTACGTACGGCCGCAGAGGCAGGTAGCTGGGTGAGTGGCAGGACAAATGACTGTCAGCATTTGCCGTGGGAATCAGTTGCAGGACGGCTTGAGAAGAAGAGGTTTGGGATGAAGTTTCAGCTTTATATTCTGCCTGAGATTCACTCTGATCCAAGAGTGCTTTATTCATACTGTGAATAAGCAGACTTCCTGGTAGAAGATGCTCAGAGCAGGGGTCACTGCTTCTCCTTTACCAGAGAGCAGAGGCACAGAGCTCTGAGGAATCAGCTGCTTCATGCCAGGAGGCAGGCAAAGGGTGACTACCCTACTGGGAAGGTTTTGTGTAGTTCCGTCAGCACCTAAACTCTCTTGTTATCTTTTAAATAATACATTATTAGAGATATATGAATATGTGATATCTGCACACCTGGCCTGGGCCTGGAGAGCCCAGGAAATGCGTTAGACTTGTTATTACTTGATTATTCCTTTGCACAGCTGTACGTCCCTGCTCCCAAACGCTTGTGAAACGTCTCTGCTGATGTATAATAGACTCACTGTGTCGAAGGCTAGAGAGAACCCCTTGATATATTGCAGCTCATCATGTGCCATCGTCCCCGCGCTAAATGCGTTAACTTGATTTTGGTTACAGCTTCTGCTCTTGCTTTGAAAATATCCAAACAAACTTTGTGCCTTGGAAGTCAGCCTTCGGACATGTTTGCTATTAAAAAACCCCCAACTTTAATTCTCACTTGAGTTTGTTTGACTTTGACTCGCAGGTATCCATTTTTCTCTGAAAGATTAAAAATGACACTGGTATCCAGCAGATACTTCCAGACAGATCTCATCCTTACTTAAATACTGACACATTATACTCCTGTCACGTCTCAGTCTTCTTTCCAGTAAGCTGGGCAGATTGAGTGCTTTAAGTCTTTCACCATTAAGCACTTTCTTCAGCCCTGAAATCCTCTCCGTGGCTCTTTTCTGCACCCTCTCCAGTTTTCCAACGATCTTTTAAAAGTGCAAGCACCAGAAAGCGCATAATCTTGTATTGTCTGTATTAAAACCAATTGTGTTTGAATGAGCTCAGCTCATCAAGCAACTGAGATCACTTGGAGTGTCATTCTCATCATTGTCTGTCACTCCACCAGCGTTCCAGTCACCCTCAAATTTATCAGCTGTGAATTTACGGTGTTTACACCCAAAACCACTGAAGAAAACATTGACTAGCATCTGACCTGATGCTGATCCTGGTAAAACTCTCCCAGATTGATAACGCTTCCTGATTCATAGCTACTTTTTAACAGGTTATTAGCCAATTCCTAATCTAATTAGTGCATGCTCTGTTGCTATTTCTAACGGGTTTTGATCAGAGTATCACACGGTGTAATTCTAATCTCCATAAAAAATGACTATCACATCTCTTCCTTGACCGCTATCATCCAGTCTTTATCTTCATCATGTTAATTGACGCTCCTCATCAAAGAAAGAAATTGCTTTTGTCCGATAAGGCTTATTTCTCCTAAAATTGTGTTTACTGTCATTAATTGTATTTCCATTCTTCATTGTTTCCCTCCCCCGGCAGCTTTTCCAGTACAGGGTAACAGCTCACGATGTGTTAGAGGACTGTCTTTGAGGTCAGTGCGTGTGTTATCAACCTAACCCAAACAATTCAATTCCTAAACCTGCTGTTTGAAAAACGAGAGGTTTCACCGGAGTGGCTTGCTGCTTAAACGTACATTTATATATGATCAGGTAATTAAAGACACCTACTTGCCATGCTGCTTTAAGCGTGAAAAAACTCCAGCGTGCTCACTCCTGGTCCTGGCTGCTCTTTTCCAAGCGTTTCCCAGTGACCGCCGGTACAGAAATCATGACGACTTTAGACTTCCAGCGAGAGCTACACGCTTCCCGGAGCGTGCCTTAGAAGGCCACCATGAAAGGGACGATGATGAAATAGCAGCTATCATGTAACTATCTAGAAATGTTAGATTTCTACAAAGTGATTCCACTGAATTGTAATTAAGGGTTTGAAAGTCGAATGATTTTAAGTGCTAGTTTTAATTACCGCTTGGTGAACTTTAGTGTGTTAGAATTGTCACAACTTTCCTTTAGAATTAGTGTCAAGCCAGGCAATACAGTGGGAAATTATTAACTCATACTTTGGTTCGGCAATTATCTGCATTACAAGGTTTATGCAATTAGCTGTTTAAGATGTCATTATATTTTGCCATCTGGTACACAGGAGTTTATGCATATGAACAGGCACGTGTTGAAGTGATTTTCACTATATGACTCTTGATCTCAACCCAAATCATCACTATAATGAGTGGAAGACACAGTGTACAGTACATTAGTGGCAGGTGCACACTATCAACTTCATTTTAATAGAAGACTTTCATGTTTCCATTTTTAAAGTATTCCGCACAAGTGCTGAAAAATTAATTGCTCGTTTGCAATTTAGCAAAAACTGAGGACATGTTATTGCCTAATGCTAAGGAACATCAGTTTGCAGAAAAGCGGCCACTAATTTAAGTTCTTTCCATCTGTAACTTCAGGCCAATTTCTGCTCCAGACAATAAGAAAGTCTCCCTGAAGTGCAGCTCAAAACGTTCTCTCCTTTCACAGTGAACGTCCTGAGTTGCCTTTGATAGTCCCACAGCACTGAAAGCCTCTTGAAAATATCTCAGAACAAGCAAGGATGTCTTAAAACCCACCTGTGGTACCACAACCTACAGTGTCACCCACCTCTGCCAGTGCTGAGACCGGTGTCCTTGGGCTTACCTCAGTCTGCCTGATGTCACTTTTGCCTGTTGCCTCACGTTTGACACGCAGGTTTTAAATCTGGGGAGAAAAGGTATTGCTGTTGGCAGCCTACCGCAAGGAAATCCTGCCTTCCAGGCGGTACAAAATGTAAATATCAATACTGACAGCACTGCATATTAGACAATACCTGGTATTTCTGATGCGTACTGCGTCTGCTGTGCTAAAAATATTCGCGATCTTTAATTAATTAAATTGCATGCCGCCGTTAACCTCATTTGACACAAGGAAACCGGTCTCTGGAACTTGTAAGAGACCTCCTCGGTCACAGGAAGGCTGTGCAGAGCGAGAGCGAGGCACCGGTAGGGACTGTAGTCACGGAGCTGCAGTGCAGACGGATAAAACCGGGCTGCAACCACAGCGCTGTCATTTAGCTGTAAAAGTAGGTCCAGTGGTTTGGGTCAGGATAAGGGTTTGGCACCATGCAAGGGTCAGGATGGCTCCTGACATCACCTCCTCCCAGCTGGACTAAGTGCTAACTGCCGGGCTGCTCACGGGACTGCTGGCAAATCACGTTTCTTGGGAGTATTTCTTATTTTGGGTTCTGGTATTACACTCTGGATACTCCCTGCGTCTTGGGGCAGCAGTGGTTGTCTCAGAGCGGTGGAAGGCGTCGTTCCCAGGCCGGCTTCCAGCCACGGCCCTGGCAAGAAGTAGAGGAAGTCGGTGCAGCGTCTCCATGTGCAGCTGCTGCAACTTCATTATTGAATTACATTAACAGGCCGCCCTCTAGTGTCATATTTTATTACACGGGTTGCAAAAATAAATAAATAAATAAATGAGCTGGGCGGGTAAAAATTCGTATTTTCTCTCAGCGAATGCCCGCAAGCGAGTCACTCCCAGAAACATCCATGAAACACTTCTGCAGAGCACATCAGGAAGCTCTATGTCGGGTTAGAATAGCTAAAAGGGGTTTTCTGATGAGGTTCGGGAAGGTGATCCCAGAAGGCCCAAGGAAAATACCACTCAGATCTGGGCACGCAGATGCTGAGGTGCAGAATTTGCCTGCTCACTAAAATCAATATTAACGTTTCTGTAGGTGGTTGTAGCAACACTGTGGTACATACACGCGCCTGTACCTCTAAAGTGAAGTGCTTCATCCTCTTGTACAAATATCAATGTCATTCAGGGGAAACACTGGGAAATGTCCTTCACGGCAACGCTCCCAAGCACACGGGGATTGTTTTCCTCAGCCTAAAAACAAAAAAAAATTACAGACATAAGGCAACGGGCAGTGATTAAACGCGACTTTGCAATGTATCTGAGCTAAACCCAGGAAATAATAACACCTAACAACTAGGTTAATACTTGTTTGCTCTGAAACTCTTAACAGTCATGATAAATCAGCTCCTCAGAGCAGCCCTTACCAGGCTGGTTAGGAAAGGGGAAGCAGAATGAAGCGTATGCACCTATAAATAAGAACATCAGCAGGCCAGGCTGGTGGAGACCCATCCTTGTGAATTCATGTCCCCCAACCTTGAAGCCGCCTGCCTATCTTCCATTTCATTGAGCATATTTCGTCTCCCTTAGGAGATCGGTTCGGTCGCGTGTGGAAGCATCCTTTCCTCTAGGTAAATAAAGGAAAGTGTTCTGGGACCCCACCTGGCCCTCATGGACCCACTGGAGATGGGGGTCTGCCCCTCAGGGCCTGAAGCTCCACTGAGTGAGGTTTAGGCTGGATATTAGAAGGAATTTTTTCTCTGCAAGAGTTGTCTCAGAACAGGCTGCCCAGGGAGGGGAGAGAGTCGCCATCCCTTGAGGTGTTTAAAGGGCATATGGAGGAGGTGCCTCCGAATATGTCTTAGGGGTGATAAGGATTAGAGTGAAAGGTTGGACTGGACGATTTTACAGGTCTTTCCCAAACTCGGAGATACTGTGATACTGTGAGGAGTCCTTCTGAGGGGTCTGTGATTCTGATTCTGCGTCCCTGGAAAATTCAGGTTGTGGGAAAGGTGCCTTTGGTTTTCCCTGGGGAGCCTGGTGTCTGCCTCCTCCTTCCTCCTCCTCCTCCAAAACCCCTCTGGAATTACGGAGGGAACAACTTTTTCCCCTCAGGAAAGAGCAGGGGAGACCCACCCCACACGCAGGTGGATGCGGTGGGCCGGGGCAGGTGTGTCTCTTGACGGACACCGCGGGCACAGCCAGGCTGAAAAGCTGCCCTAGGTCACGTTTCACTGCGAGGCTTTAACCCGGATTATTTCCACACACACCCCGGGGCCTCGCTGGGTTCGGACACCCCGGGCGGGTTGACCGCGGCCATTCCCTCCCCTCACCCCTCCTCTGCCCTCTGGCTTCCCGCCCGGCCGCGGCCATAACCCGCCGGCAGGGGGCGCTGTGCCCCCCGGCCCAGCCCGGCCCGGCCCGGCCTCTCGGCCGCCACCGCTGAGGCGGCTTTACCTCGGCATCGCTGAGGCCTCCCCCCGAGTTCTGAGTCCGGGTTGGGGCACCTCAGCACAAGAAGGACTTTAAGGTGCTGGAGAGGTGCAGAGGAGCAACCAGGCTGGTGAAACCTGGAGAACAAGCCCTGTGAACAGCGGCTGAGGGAACTCAAGGAGTGAGGGGAGACCTTACTGCGCTCTGCACTGATCTGAAAGGAGGTTGTAGAGAG
>WEIS01060032.1:0-10834 GCA_013389965.1 Todus mexicanus
AATGCACCGGTGAGCTTAAGCAATGGCATAGTCCTGAAGAGAAACCTTTACGTCAGTCTGTCTCACAAGCAGTTTGAGGGTAGAGAGAGAAACAAGCAGATTCTCTGACACTCACAGGCCCACTTTTTAATTTCTATTCCCTGTCCCTAATTTGCTCCCTCACTTCCCCATACTGGTTATGCTGTAAAAATATCTAGCTAGGGATCAAGAGACATAAAGAGTGCATCCTACTTGAAAGGATGGACACAGAAGACTTTGCCTGGACTACAGGTGTAGGTCAAACTGCAGAGCACTTCTTTTCCACTTCGTTCTCTACTATCACCGATAGCTCTGATAGTGCAGGATGGATTTCTGTCTCTTCCATAGGAGAAGACAGTACCTTCCTTCAGCATGCTGCATGTTTCCAGAGAGTGATTTGAGCAGCAAAACATTCAGAAGGTACATAACCCCTTGCTAACAGACAGCAACTGCTTTATTTAATAGTTTCCCTATTAGAGATAAAATAATTCTTCTTGCCAAGCAGACAGTGAGTGTTCGCAAGTAATTACAAAATACCATTGTATTCTTTAGGATAAGCTGCCACTAAACCATGTTGCTTTCTCAGCACCACATAATTTCTTCCCATTTTCAGCCATGCCTGTAAGACTGAACATCCCTAAAATATTTCCAATCTAATCTCCTTTCATTACTAAATTGACATTGGACCTAGAACTTTCCACTAAGAAAATGACACTAATGTTAATCACTTACCTATGGTCACTAACACATTAATAAAGGTCCCTCTAAAATATTTCAACCACACAGTGCTGCCAGGGCTAAATGCAGCAGGAAAGTGCACAGAGGCACGAAGCGCAGGACTAGTTCAAGACAGAAGTATAAACACAGAGTGAACAAGAACACCTGAATCTAAACAACTGAACTGAAACAATTTTCAATTATATAATTTACTTATAGACAGCAAAACCACCCAGACACCATCTGCCAGAAGAATTAGGAGCTCCTCAGTATTTGCTTTCCCTTAACATGTTTTCATGCGTTTCCAAGTCCACTGACTCGATTTCTGTCGCACTGCAGCAGGGCACAACTGGGGCTGGTCATCCCCAAGGATTTGCCTCAGCTCACAAATGGCTACTGACAATACCACAGCATTTTAGGACTCAACTAGGAGGCAAAAGTCCAAGCGGACATTCTGAAATATGTGGGCTACCACTGGGTCATTAAACTGAAAACTCAGGTTTTAGTGAACAAAAAAAGCCTCAGAGATGTTTTCCTGTATACAAAATAGAGACACGCTGAGTAGTTAAGCTGCTTTCCTCAGAGCCACAACGAGAACTAAGGGTATTACTAGGTTTAAGCTTTCTGATACGGTTCAATGCCACAGACAATGATGCATTATAAAAAGAGGTACAGGCTCAGAGAGGGATTACATTACTAGTTCTGTACCGTATTACTCAAAAAGAAAAAAAATTTAAAAGGCATCACTTTACAATGACAGCCAGCAGGAAAAGCAAGTGCTTCTTTATTTTACGTGTCACAAATGAAACAATCTTCAGCTTGGTTCTGTTAGGCAAATAGGCATCACCTGGCAAACACACGTTTCAGTAGAAGCCCCAGCTGAGGGAACACACTGTTGTGAAGGAAATAGAGGTTAAACAGAAGGACAAGCTTTCCATTACTAAGGTTCCAAAAACAGTGGAAGAGGCCGTCTGCAGAGGCAATAAAATCTTCATTGTTGGGTTTTTTGTAAGAATATTTTAAACACATGAATGGTTTGAGTGTACAGGATCCTTTCTTAGTGTAGAGAGAAAGACTACTGTGGTGTCTTAAAGTCCTTTCCTGCCTTGTTTTCACAGACTAAGTCCGTAAACAAAGGATGCATTCAGACTTCAAACTAGTACAATAAAATGCTCCAATCTGTATACTGTCAGATAATTTTGACTTCTCTGCAGGGCATGGCAAAAGTATTTCAATGTTTCTACTGCTTCTGACTACTATTGTGAAATACAAAGCAAATAGTGTCCACTCAGTTCAGAAGACTGTTACTCATATTTTGAGGAGCACAAGAGAAAGAAGTGGATCATTGCAGGCCTTCAGGTACCACTGCTGTCTGTCTGCAAAGTACAGGGGAAGCTTCATTGTACTTCTTTTTGACTGCTCCAGCCTCACACACTTTGCCTCTTCTCTCTAGGCAGAAGGAAATTACAAGACTAAAGGATGGCTTTTTCTTACTGTTTAAAGGGAGAACAGAAGCAGGTAGGATACTCCCAGAGGTAAGCTCACCTGCTGGCTCAGTCCATAGAAATCTGTTAGCCAGCCTATCCTAAGTCATCACTTTTGCGTGTGAAACAACAGATGTTTCCTTCATACCATTTTCCAGCTAGCACACAATCTCAGTAGAAAGAAATAGCATCGCAGGGAAGGTGCTCCTGCCCCTGGACTAAGGTCAGACAGTCAAATCTCACAACTGGAGCACATCCATTCCCAAATATGCTCCCTGCAGCACCAAACCAGAGAAGCCCCAGGAAGCGACCTGCTTTGTGGAGGGGTTCATTGAACTATTGAGCTCTGCATTGCTTCAGCCATATTGCCACTGGTACCTGAACTACCTCCCATATCTGTGTCGTGTTAAGTCTATTGATGCTTTTCACACCCTTACTCATTTACCATCTTTCTACTTGGATTGTTGCACAGGTAGGAGGCGGCACAGACTTTCGGACCTGACACAAAAGGGTAGTGTTCTATCCTCTGGTTCACACCAAGAAACGGCAATATGCTGGGATAGTAGCATTACTGCAGCCATTTCATGGACCTGAAAAAGGACCTCTGTACCTTAGCACTTGTCTCTTCCAACTAGATCTGCTAATTTAGTAAGTCTCCCCTCTCCTACAAACTTTGACTCAAACACTGTAAGTTACAAAAAAAGCCTGTATGAGTAATTCCTGCAGTCTTGAAAACCAACCATTTGTTAATTCAAACATTGTTGCCAAAGCTTGAATGCTGTCAGTGCTCCAACAGATTATGTTGGAAACTGAGACACTATTATTAACACTTCACTAAAAAACCCACAAGGTTAGCCTCTTACCTAGTTACTCAGCAAGTCAGCTCTGCAGCTTTCTGGGATCCTCCTGGGTTACCTATGGCAACATCGAAACTCTGTCACCTGTAAGGACACTTTAGCTTCCAGGCCCATATAGCCCAGCTACACTCGAATTCCAGCTCAGGATGAAACCTGGACCTGTCCCTCTGCCCCATGCCAGGGATCCTGGCAAAAAAACACCAGGACGTGCAGGCCAGAGAAGAGCCAAGTACCATCCCTATTAGTTCCCGAGGGGAGCAGCTGGTGGAGCAAGACCAATGTGCTCCACAGCTTGGAGGCATATAGAGCAGACTGCCTTACAGTACAGCTTAAAATACCAGAGAAAGGGAAAGGAAGCTGTTCCCTGTCAAATTCCATACCAGGAAAGGCCATCTGCTGCTGTTACTACTCAAAGTACATTTTTCTCCACCTACCAGTTCCTATCTCTCCAAAAGAAAATTGCTCAAATTCCTTCTACAACAATCAGCAGCACGTCTTCCTATGCTTACATAGCTCTGTTACAGCAGCACTTCGCCAGCAGCGCTGTCTGCAGTCCTCCAAAGTGCAACCTTGCAGAGATTAAGCTTCCTAACTTTTAAAAGGAATTCAAACATTTTCAAGCCAACATTTTTCTGTATTTTCTTTACTAAATGAATGAAAAAAAAAAAAAAGGCAAAGATGTTAAAATAGAGTTTCTTTCTGCCAGGAAACTAGATATAAACCAGGTACAGATTCACCAACTGTACAGAAGTCAGCTCCTGTCATGTTTCTCAGTATTTCATACCCTTTGATTTCCATCAATAGACAAGGGCATACATAGTGAAAGGTTCCATCTTTCCCTGGTTGACAAATGATAGCAAAATATCCCTATGCTCACTACAAACGGAAGTTATTAGTGCTGGCTTTGAGGTAGTGCACTTGTGAAAAGTAAAAAATAAAAATGCAGGTTTCACCATAAAATGTTCACTATTTGTTAAGATCTGCCCAAGAGCTACCTCATCTCTAACCCCCAGATGCAGTGAGAACTCTACAGTCAGCATCTTGGATGTCTCTCAACCCATGCTCTGAGGTGCACTTGGCGTTTGCTTTGATTGCATAAAGATTCAAAGCCACAAAGGTTTTCAGATTTCTTACAGTCATGCCCATGAGTACATGGCTAGAGAAATGGTGCAGTCAACCCAGCTCTGCCTCCTCTCTTGAGAGAGGTAGGTGGTGAGGAACAGCTACTTGTTCAGATCAAAAAATTTCATCTTTCACATCCCACAGGAGATAACAGCATTTCTTTGCACTTCTCTTACGGTATTCTGACACAGTAACACATCAGCTTTGTTGCTGCAATGTGCCAGCAGTACTGGTCTGTCACTGTCCAACACATACAGCCACCCTCATCAGCTGCTATCAAACGTGACCAGGAATTCAGCTCTTCTGAGCACTGATGAGGCCATACCTAGAGTATCATCTCCAGTTCTGGACTCTCCAGTACAAGAGAGACATGAACATACTGGAGAAAGCTCCTATGAGGAAAGCCTGAGGGAGCTGGGACTGTTCAGCCTGGAGAAGAGAAAGCTCAAGGAGGATCTTACCAATGTATATCAATATCTGAAGGGAGGTTGCAAAGAGGGCAGAGCCCGGCTCTTTTCAGTGGTGCTCAGAGGCAGGACAAGAGGTAACAGGCACAAACTGGAACACAGGAGGTTCCAGTTAAGCATCACTGTGAAGGTGACCAAGTACTGGCACATGTTGCCCAAGGAGGTTATGGAGTGTCTCTCCTTGCAGATACATAAAAAGCCATCTGGACATGGTTCTGCACAACTGGCTCTAGGTGTTCCAGCTTGAGCAGGGTTGTTGAACTAGATGACCTCCAGGACCCCTTTCCAACCTCAACCACTCTGTGTTCAGCAGACTGTTCAGGAGAAAAATCTATGTCAAATCACATCGAGACAGATGTGATCTCTGACCTCTGGCACTTTGAGTACTCAATTTATCTAGAATTTCAGCTTTGATTTCATACCAAGCTTAGATATTATCAGCATATAAAGCCCAACTCTTGCTCCCATCAGCATCCTTCCTTCTGTTTTTCTGGATGACACCTGCCCACAGGCTCTGTGTCTTTGTCCTTCCTACTCTGAAATAAAGTAACTTTTCATATTTGAAGCTGAAGTTCAGAGACAATACATTATCTCTAACCACTATATTTATACATTGTTTATATAGGGGTTATAGATACTTAATAAAGCATATTAATAAAAATGTATGCTTTATAGTTGTATCAAATACACTATGTTGTGTAACATATTTTGTACATGTAATGCATTACAGATTAAATGTATTAGGTATTATTAAAACTGCCTTCAGGTTGGGCAGCTGCTACTGCTCTTCCCTGAATCCCAGTTTACAGCTTTGCTCCTAATCCCAAGTAGTAATGAGACACTCCAGATCTAGATATGCTAAAGAACAAGTTTCATGCTGTCATGAACATCTTGATAGCCACATTTCTCAGATCAGGAAGTCACAGAATCACAGAATTAACAAGGTTGGAAAAGACCATAGAGATCATCAAGTCCAACCTGTAACCTACTACCTAGACTATCACCAACCTATTACCCAAAATTATCTCATAATCTAAATCTAAATCTAAATCTTGTCCCTGAGTACATCATCCAACCTCTTCTTGAACACCTCTAATGATGGTGACTCCACCACCTCCCTGGGTAGCCTATTCCAATGGGGAATCACTCTCTCTGTAAAAAAGTTCTTCCTAATATCTAGCCTAGACCTTCCCTGACGCAGCTTAAGACTGTGTCCTCTTGTCCTGTCATTGGTAGTCTGAGAGAAGAGACCAGCCCCCACCTGGCTACAACATCCCTTAAGGTAGTTGTAGAGGGCAATGAGGTCTCCCCTGAGCCTCCTCTTCTCCAGGCTGAACAACCCCAGCTCCCTCAGTCTCTCCTCATAGGACTTGTGCTCCAGCCCCTTCACCATCCTTGTTGCCCTTCTCTGGACACGTTCGAGCAATTCAACATCTTTCTTAAACTGAGGGGCCCAGAACTGGACACAGTACTCAAGGTGNCAGAACGTTCCTGTCTAAGCCACGAGCTGAGAGCTTCTCCAGGAGTTTACTATGGGACACGGTGCCGAAGGCCTTACTAAAGTCAAGGAATATTACGTCCACAGCCTTGCCCTCATCAACCAGGCGAGTCACTTGGTCATAAAAGGAGATCAGGTTGGTCAGGCAGGACCTACCCCTCCTAAATCCATGCTGGCTGGGCCTGATCTCCTGATCATCCTGCAGGTCCAGCCTGACAAGCATTAAAAACTGGGAGCTAAGCACTCCTGTCAAAAGGATCCAATCTGACTTGTGCCCAGAACAGAACCCAGTAAATCCAGAGCTGATCATACACAGAAAACAGTTTCCTTCCAATCATGATTTGACACTCCTATTTTAATGCTTCTGAGGTTTTTTTTATACTTTGAAAATAAAGAACTAGAGTCCAAGATTACCTACAATGTGCACAGATGCTACAGTAGCATGAGAAAAAGCCTTCAGTAGTTGATCCCCGTGATCATTTTAACTCCAACAGAAAGGATCAGGCACAAGGATAAAACTTCTTACCCTTGGAACAAAATCAGCCACAGAATGTAAGCACACAGTGGTCTGGAAACACACCTTCACAGTTCTTTGCCTGTATAACCCTTCATCAGTTTTTAATTAAGGTGTCATAGGTACTCAAGAGCAAGGTATGTGGAAACGATACAAAACTTGGAACAGTTTTAATGGTGAGCCTCTCTGTTTTCCCCAAAAAAGCTAATGCTGTTGGAAAGTGACCAGGAAAAACAGCTTATATTTTGCCCTACCTCGGAAAACTCTGAAATTATTTGTCTGGCAACATGAAAAAGCCCTGCTCATACTAATATTGCTGTCCTTCATGAAGGTGTCCATAAGCAAGGCATGGAAAACTACACAGGAGCTTTGAACAAGATAGACCATGTGGGCTGGATGCAGCACCTCGAGTATTTGTACCAATCCCTCAGTAGCTAAACAGCAGTAACTTGTGCTGATCACAACACAGGCTGCCCAAGTTCTGCAAGGGTTTGAAAAAAATGCATCCTGTTCAGGTTCAAAACATAGAATTATTACATTAAATTTGGGGGTAGGATTAGAAGGATTATTGTAGTTCACTATGTATCAGGTTAGTGGCAAACAATAGAAACAAGAAAATGAAGCACATGGAGCAGTTACCACCATCGTATGTGATGGCAGCAAGATGACCACTGTGTCCTCAATTTTGCCAAGGTTGATGAGATAGTCATGGGTATTGTTTGGGGACTTACTGAACTCACACTTTAATTTTGTTAAGACTGGCTTTGAGCCAGCTTTTTATTTCATTATTGGAGTGGGAGAATAGGAAACGGGATGTTGTAGTTCAGATAAAAGCTGCACTAGCAGTAAAAAACCACGGTATCTTGCAATCTCCACTAGAAGTCTGTCCCACCTCCCTTTTTAAAACAATGGAAGAAGAAATCAAAGACAGAAATCATACACTTGATAATACTACGAAGCGTTAAGTTCAAGAAGATGCAACTGCTGAGCCATATTCTTCAAGGCTAGTGTAAAGACTGCAGACAAAAAACCACAACAAAACAAACAACAAATCCCACAAAAATCCAATCTATCAAAACCCAAAAACACAAAAGAGGAAGGATTGAAAAGAAAAACACAAAACCCAAACCAAAACAACAACAACAAAACAAACACCAACAAAAAACAAACAAATCAAAACTGAAACAAAACCCAAACAAACCATACCACTAGAATGTAGCAGAATTAAGAGTAACTGATGCCAATTTTGCTCTAACAAATACTGGAAGTACAGAAACCCACGTTTCCAGTACACAGCTTCTTGACAGAGCAATGATTAAAGGAGGTCCTGAGGAATGGCTTTAGGAAAAGCCTTTCCTCGGGGACTTAACCAAACATGCTTAAGAGATCAAGATAGAGAAATTAGTTGCAAGTTAATTAAAAACCATCTGCTTTCTTTTTATTTTTTTAAAGGCTGTTTAACTGCTCTGTCTCACTGAATACGCCGTTTCAGAATACTCCTCTCCTCAGAAAAAAAACTGCAGAGAAAGAAGGAGCAAATGACTTGATTCTTTTGCAGAACAATAGCCACTATTCAGACTGCCCTGCAGTTCCTCCCTTTGGCAAGAGTTGTCAGATCTGGCAAAGGCACAATGGAAGATGAATCCAGGTCCTGTGATAAAAGGACCTTTTGTGAGAAACTGAAAATTAAGTCTCTTCTCAACATAGGGATGCACCTAAACTAGTGGTAAACAGGTATGGAAATAAATTACAGGTATCTGCCAGCATTATGATACTTGCCCATTACTGAAATAACACTAAAATAACTAAGTTATTCAGAGTTATAATGCTCCTACAAGTTCCTCTACCACCAGCCTACAAAACCCCAAATCCTTTGACCTCAATGCTAACATTTGCTCAGCAAATATTCTGCATGAAACAGTAATAAAAATCTAACATTAATACAATATGCATGTATATTTAATATTAATTACATTTACATTTAAATTATCCTACTACATTAAGAATGCTACAGATACAATACTTGTTAAAAACAACTAGCATGGTTAAGTCTTCAAATTTTGTTACTGTTTTCTAGCAAGTGTAAAACAGAATAGAAAACAAGTTTCCTTGTGAAGAATAAAGTGTATTTCAACAGAAGCAGCCAAGACCTGCCGCAAAATGCAGATCACGTATGCTGTCATTTACACAAAACCTTGCAGTAATAAAAGGTAGTCATCCACTATATTTACAAGAAACTGCCCAGTAGTTCAGTTGCTGATTGCACTATAGTGATTATTTAAAAAAAAACAACAACAAACAAACAACACCACAACAACACAGCATCCTTGTCTTGTCCTTCAGAAATAATCTGTTTGTAAGAAGAGACCTTGTTTAAACTGTATGTGCTAGAAAATAAACAATTCTGCAATAGGAAGAGGTTAGAAAAGTTAAATACTGTGGAAAAAAAAAATTTATTAGTCTATACAAGTCTTCTGAAACAAACCATTGGCTTTGATACAGTAAATTCAAGTGAATACTCATTGCAATGGTATTTTTCCATACAGAGATCAAGAAGCCCTATAGCTTCCCACTTAGTGTCTGTGACAAGAAGTTTTATTTCTGAATAAGTAGCCACACAAAGCAGACATGTGATAGAGATCTTCACAGCCACAGTGAGCTACAGTTTGAGATAAAGTTATATTAGAAACATTTGGGAAATTAGGCATCTGTACTGAAGTGTGGCAAATTGATTCACAATGAAAGAACAAAGATGTCATTCAGCCCCCTTCCCAATAATGAAGACTTTCTACAGCAAGTCTAGAGTAGACTGCATCATAAAAACTTAAGAGTGCAAGAGTACCACAAATTTAGTATATAAATATCACAGGATTAAAACTCCAGTTAAGTCATCAACTGAAGTGATGATTAAAAAGAAAAAAGGGTTTCCCCCAGCTTTGCAAAGGAAGCTTTCAAAGCATCTTTTCAAGAAAGTGCTAATTGCAACTACAGCCTGCGCCAATTCGAACTTCAGACAGCTCTGCTAAAAGACAAAAATTTAGCAGATTTGTCTAAGAACTGTATAATCCTGCTGTTCTTAATACCATAAAAAAAGCATTTACTTCTAAGAGATGAAATGTAACATTTATAGCTCAAACTGTTTTAAAGATCTGTGCACACTATAGAATTCTATAATTTCAAGAGTATTTAAAAATAAGACAAAGAACAGACAATGCAGTAATGCGTTTCTGTTAGATGAATTTGTTTAGAATAGTTACATGATGAATGTATACAGTCATAAAATTTTTAGTGCATTTGTTCTTGCACATTATTTATGCTACTTATAAAAACCTGAAGATTGCAAATTGGGCATGCTTACCATAACATTTTCAAACTGGGGAAGCTGCAGAACATTTTTTCTACAAGTGTTCACTGCCATGATACAAAACAAATATGTGCAAACTGCAAGGTCCCTAAAAATAGCCTTTAATGAATTTATGTACAGAAAGATGTGACTATCTGTTTAAATATGCAAAGAATAAGCTTCCCAAAGTTTATAACATAGAACAATATCCACCACAGGCTCCTCCTCCTCCGTATCCTTCTTCCTTGGCTGTTAACTTTACACCTCTGTTTTGGCTCTCACTCTCCCACAGTCCAGGAGTCTGAATGATTTTTTCAACAAGTTCTTCAAAGGCACACTGTACACCATCGCATGTTTTTGCACTTGCCTCTGGAGAAGGGACACAAGTAGTCAAATGTTAGCATAGCTTCCAGTAATTCCTTGAGTATTTATCTTTCAGTTAAGTCTCAACCTACAACCTAGACTTACAACGTCTACAACATATCCTATAACATAACAGCTCCAATATTATTAGGCATGCAGATTCGTCACCACATAAAGCAGCACCTTAAAAGACTTTAATAGAAGAGTTTCCAAGTTGAATTTCACTAGGATATACGGAGACAACTATAGTCTAGCTTTGTTTTACTGTGGAAGGCACTTTAGTAAGAAGAAGGGTTCTACTAATTTAAAACGTGTGTTGACAGAGCTGATTGCTGTTGTGCATTTCAGTTCTGTACATTAATTAGAACTGCAGTATTACTGTATCACAAGAAGTAAAGATCCATACTGTCCAATCCTGGGGTAGCCTCCATGACACAACTCATCTGATCAA
>WEIS01060037.1:0-13668 GCA_013389965.1 Todus mexicanus
TTCTGAAGGCTGGCACCAGGGCTTGGCAGCAGGAACTGCCAGCAGAATGCAGACACTTGTTATCTGCCTCATGAGTCAGAAAGGGTCAGCAGCCTTCATAAGAAAACTGATTCTTTTCAGAGGTTTGTGCACATGTATCATAACTAGGTTTGGGCAGTATCAAATACCTGAACTGACAGCAACAAAGGCAAACTAAGGCAGGACTCTGGCACTTGTGCTTTCCCTACATATTAACATACTGTCAATTCAAGCGTTTCTAACAGGAGACTACATAGATAATGGTAAGGTATACCACATTAAAAATGTCTTTGATGTATATAACACACCATATAGAAGAATTTTCTCGTGTTTAATAAACACCCTGTATCTCCATCTCTTGTAATTTTTCAAAAAGGAAGCGTATTTGCCTCTCAGGGTGACTAAGCACCCATTGCTGTCTGAGTAACAGGCTCCAAGTGGAAAAATGAGGTAGAAATCAATTATTTGAAATCAAAATTAAAAGCCTGTTCATACATAAGCCTAAGGATAGAATAAGGATAGAATATGTTAGCCAGATTTCTTAAAAAAACCAAACTCACTTGGCAATATACTCCATGTGAATCAATTAAGACTTTGCATTTCTTAACAGAAATGCAATTGCATACTTCAGGGAAGTAAAACTTAACCCTCTGAACTGTGTTCTCACAATATTCTCTAAGTATTTATCATAAAAGCAACAAAGCGAACTCAGCATTTCTTACACTAACCACTCTGCACTAGTCACACAATTAACAATTCCGAAACATTTCTATTCCTACCTCTTCTCTGTTGTTCTCCATCGGAGCTGGACTACTTTTAGGTTCTCTATTTTTACCTGTGGAGAGAAATTAAAGGAATGCACTGAAATGCAAGAAATAATACATTTTCTTCACATTGTACATCATAGGACGGTTGATATTCCACCAGTGTGAAAAAAAGATGACTCTGTGACCTTCCGGGACGCAGCGTTGCACAGGAAAACACGGTCCACTGCACAGCATTAAGTTTTACTGAAATAATTTAGGAATTACTTCTAGTGAAGTGGCTGACAGGTTGAAAAGTAGCCTTCCCATCAGTGAAGCAACACTGAAGTCAAAGTGCAAGCAAAACAATACAATCTGCGTATTTTTCATGTATTTATTTGTGCATCTTGCTCCAACAAGAGCAAGAAGCAAAGTCTCTCCTACACTCGGAATGATTCTCCTGCTGACACCCAAGCAATGGACAGGAAAGAGACATCCCGTTTGAACACAGAGGATAAAGAAATATTATTAAGGCTGTAAAATCCAGTACTCCAATATTAAGAAAAGCCAGTATGAAAGTTACCAGCGCAATTTCACTTTACTTCTAATTCCCAGCACACAAGCGTTATGGTCCAGTTCAGCTCCCCAGCGGTACACAAGCTGGAAGTGCTCAGAGAGGAACCGCTTCGTATTTTAATTAACCTCTCTGTGTGCCAGGGACATGCTCCAACTCTCCTGAGCCACACCTAACCATCTTCTCCATCACCTCCATCCTCACACCATTCTACCTAGTAGCTCACACGTCCTCCAAAGGCTGGAACAAAACGAGTTCCGCTACTATATAAAACCTGGTTTGGCCTCAATCGTGTCTATCACTTGCACGCTGAATGAGCACCCTGTGGATTAAAAATAAAATAGAACAGCACAGTTGCTAAAGACACTGGCATTATGCACAGAAAGTTGGGAGGGGAAGTAGATTTGCACAGTTCACTTTGGCATTTCCTAATATTTAAGTGTTGAATTCTTGACTTGTCAACTTGAGTATGTTCTTTTTCATAAGAAATAAAATCTGAGCTCTCAAAACCAACACTGAAACGTGTCTGCAATTAATTAATTAGTAAGCGTAACCCTGTTCCAAAGTAAATCTGTATTTTAAGGCAAGGAGCCAAATTCTACTTCACAACTATACAGGATAGAGGAAAGATTTCTTTTTCCCCAGCATCCTCCTCAGCAAAACTCCACTTTGAGATGCATCTACCTCATGGCTTTGTTTATTATTCTGCTGAAGTACCGCATGAATAATTTCTTCTTCCAGCGTGAACAGTTCAGTTTGCTGCTGACACAAGGAGGTTAGCACCACATGGCAGCAGACTCTCTCTCCAAACAGAACATTGAAAGATAATAACAGTACACAAGAAAAGCCGTGTAAGTTTATTACTTAGGACAAGAGGAGTTTGAAAATAAAACTCTGTAACACAGCTAGCATATTCGCATCCTCCTGTACTCTTATCGCTGCAGCACAACTTTTAGCTCACTGAACAGTACAGATGGAAAGGTTTTGAACCTGTACCCAGGCCCAGTTAAACTAGGAAACAGATTTAACCTAGCTACATTCAGAAGTAAGTATTATTCAGTACCATTACTAAATAATTTCACTTTTTATGGGTGTAATCCAAGCATTTAAAATCTGTTACCTATTTTTTCACACGTAAGTAAGAATTTCAAATACCAAACTTGACAGCGTAGGACTAGAGGTTCTGCAGAAGCATTGCTTCCAAATGTATCCAGATCACACAGACCAATCTTTTTCAAATCATTATGAAAGTATGAGGACTGCAAAAGCTTTACTTCAGCAGAAAAACACAAGATACGGGGCTTACACGCTGGGGAAACGCAGACAAGGAGCCCCTAGCACAGCAAACACATGCACGGTTGCCATCTCACATTTCACAGAAGGTGAATTACCAGTGGGATTAGCTTTTCTTCACATTCAGAAATGATCTGGAACTGAAAGAAGCATTAAAGCGAAGGCCTATCATATCTTTATCGGGATATCACCACTTCCAACACATCAGGATCTCACATGATTGCCCCAGTGAAGCGCGATACAGTGAAATAACACCACAAAGTTATTTGACTTTAGAATCGTACGTACATTGAAAATAAACCCAGAAAATGTCTTTTTACCTATTGTTTTGCTTTTAGATAGTGCTGGAGGAGAGTTTGCGTCCTCAGATTCTTCCGATGAGTGAGTCAGGAAGTCATGAAGTTTTTGCACCAATGTATTCAACTTGCTTTCACTGTTAAAATACAAGTAAAATTTGAAGTTACCTTAAGATATATATATATATGTATCTGTGTATCACTCTGATACAGCAATCTTGAAAGAAATTGTATTTAATCTCAATTAACAGACATCTAACAAAAGAAATTCAGTTATTGCTCATACATTTGTTTCGGCAAGAGAGTAACAAAGTAAATAACCATACAATTTTGTCAAACCCCGAGTAAAATAATTACGTGCAGCCTGATTGACAAAAAAAAGCACCAAGGCCTCTGTCAACCTAATAACACAAGCTTGTTTTAAACAGTTTTTCCTGTTTAAAATGTTTTATGAAATTCAAGGAAGTCTGAGTGGTAATATGCTGCTATGACACGAAGACAGAGAAAAATGAATTTAAGATTTCACTTTGTTTGAAGCTGAACAGGTAAAAATAGGAAAAATCTTTAATACCAAAAATAGAACCTTCGGGGATATAAACCACTAGAAATAATAGCAGAATTTCACCTACAACCTTAGAAACAAACAAGTCCATCGAGTATGACAGATCTACACATTGATGCAAAGCCTGTATTAAATCAACCACGTAGAGACACTGTGTATCCAGGATTCATTTTGTCAAAAAACAACCATGTAGGCTCAGATCATCTCTTGAGCTGTTTGTATGAGTATTCCTAATTAATTGATAAAAACTATTACCCAGGGGATTTTCACGAGGCGGTTTCAGACACCAGGAACTTTTCCGTCTTGTATGCAGACTCCTTACAGGAAGAAGGCAACACCTTTATCCCGTGCTTTTGTTATAAAGCTCTACCTCTTCATCATTTACCTTATTCCCTCTCATTTTACGTTCTTTATTTCAGATTCTCTCCTCCCAAAGCTTCTACGAGCACCTTTTTCTAGTGGCCAGCACTGAAGCCAAGGGCAGTCACCCTTTCAGATTGCCCCCATCCCAAAAGTCGCCACACTCAGCGGTCTGTCACCTCTTCGCTCCCGGACACTGGCACTCCTCTAAAATCTGCCAGCTGCTCTGTCCGAGCCATCATCACACCTCATCTGCTACAAGAAAAGGGGTTTCAAAATGCTGAACTCCACAACCCCCTTCATAAATTAACCCCGTTACAGGCTCCAGGCTCCCATCTTTTCCCCTTTTATCTCCCCATTATTTTCAAATCAGTCTTCCAATAGCAAGAAGAAATAAGATTTTCTGTCACTGTTTTACAGGTTGTAGGAACTTTGGAGTATTTATAATCGCCTTTATAATATCTACTATTTCTCGGAACACATCAATTTATTAACTTCTGACTTTCAATTTAACTGCTATTGAAAAGAAATAAGAAAAAACTCCACTTGTTAAATAAAGATACGCAGGTGAGCGCTCTCAAGCAGTGAAAAGGTATCAGGACGTTAATGCAAATTATTTAAACCAGGGGGAAAAAAAATAGCCAGATATAAACCAGCACAAAACATCTTTAAAATAAAATAAATCTGTAATCTCTTCAAATCTTCTGAAGTACTCAAAACAAAACAAAATCGCACTTTGTAAGGGAGAAATTTTCTGCATGAGTAAAGGAGCTTTGCTTTTGAGACTACACAGGTACCAGCATTCACTTGAGCAACTTGGGGAGAGAGTGGAACAAAGCCTGGTTTACTCTCAAGGGTATCTTAAAAATTTTTCTTTCAATCTAAAAGTCTTCCCCTCTAATTCCTGGACTCACGCTGCTACACAACTGCCAGTCCCTGAGCTCGAAGCTTCCCTTTTTGTTCTGGATGGAAGATGGTAACGGTACAATTCAGTTTGAACAGCCAGTTTTAATCCAGCTAATTGAGACAAGGAGATTTGATGACAATTTATTCAGTTTAAGTTAAAAAATAATAATAATTCAAGAGTTGTTTGGAATTATTTGATAGTAAAAGTACATTGCAAGATTTTGCATCCATTCCGGATGGTTTGGAGAATTAACGCCCATTTAGAAATGCTACCCCCCCAAAAAAAGTACATTTTTGGTGGTAAAAACTAAAAAAAGCCACATGTGGAATTCTGCTCATGGAGTTTATAAATAGTTTGTTTTGGTAACAGCATTTTAGAAAAGAAAATGGGAACTTTAGATGAGTTGTAATATTATTGTTCTCAATACAAAACAAATTCCGAACAGTATGCTTGCATCTGTGTGACTAACACTTAGAACATCCTCTACTCCCATTTATTAACTCTTCTCCTAATCAAAATTACCATTTTCAGAGCAAAATGTTCACGCTGACAAGGAACTGAAAAAAATAATCGACAAGCTAATACTAAAATGTCTTCCCGGTTTGCTTTTCCTCATGATTATTCAGCACTTTGTACCGCCAGTCTGTGTTGAGGAATACCAGGTCAAATGTAAGTAAAGGTGTTACACTTTCTATACTTCACCACCCAGAAATTTTAATTCAGGGCAACGCTTTACCTGCTTTTGTCCAAAAGCGATTTCATGCCATCCATTTATAGTCGAGACTATATGATCTATATAATCTTTTTTAAAAGCTTCTACTGCCAAATCCTTGCTCTTTGGCGTGTATTAGGAGACTCAGCCACTATTAAATTGATCACAGCCTCTAAAATGTGTCTTTTTTTAAGAAAGGAGCCTACGAATCTAGGACCACCTTAGAAGAATGAACCGAAGCAAGCAGCCCTCCTCTACCCGACAGCTTACTGGTGTTTTCAGGCTTGCATGTTCTAAGCCAAAGGCTTTGCCATCAGTCTAGAGTTATTTCAACACTGTTTAGCCTAATTAAAAAAGGAATGAAAGAAAAGGTGTCCTACTATTATTGGTTTGGCCATGAACTTGATTTGTGACCTTGGGAAGCTATCTTAGAAGAATACCACTGTTTCTTACCGAAATTCCGAGCGACTGCTGTAATCTTAAACAGCCAATGTGTGGGCCTTACTAGGATTAAAAAAAAATAAGTATGTAACAGGCAAACCACGTATGAGGTGAAACGATTCTGCAAATCAAGAGAGTATGGAAGAAGGAAATGAAGGCACAGGTGAAATGATACTGCAAATGAAGAGCATATAGGAGCAAGAAATGAAGGGACAGGTGGTGTCCTCATCTAAACACGACACTGGTGATTCAATCTGGCTGTTGACTGCTGCCCCCCTGTGTGTGTTTACCTGCACTGGGTTTGCCCGGCAGGGTTTGGGTAGTTGGGGGGCCGCAGGTTCTGTGAGAAGCTGCCAGAAGCTTCCCCGTGTCTGACAGAGCCAGNATGTGATGAGCTGATTATAAGCCCCATTCTCCCTGCACTGCTCGGGCAGAAGGAGGGAGAGAAAAATTGAGTGAAGTTGAGCCTAAGAAAAAGGGAGGGGAAAGCTGTTTTGAGGTTTGGGGTTATTTCTCATCACCCTACTCTGACTTGATAGCAAATAAATTCATTTTCCCCAAGTGGAGTCTGTTTTGCCCTTGACAGTAACTGGAGAGTGATCTCTCCCTGTCCTTATCTCAACCCACAAGCCTTTCGTCATATTTTCTCTCCTCAGACTTGCTGAGGAGGGGAGTGATAGCGCCGCTTGGCGAACACCGGGCACCCAGCCAGGGTCGACCCACCACGTTACTTCATCACTTGTGTTAGCTAATGATTATGCTTCTGCAAAGTGAGTCCAATCACCTTAGACAAACAAAATTTGGAGGAACAGGTTCATCTGTATCCAACTTGCCAAGCATTCGCGTGATCGTTCTGTCTGATGGTGGTGAAAATTCGTAGCACAGGCGACAGAAAGAGCAGCAGTGGCTGTCTCAGCAAGAAACCCAGGCACACATGGGATTATACTGTGAAACTGCACTGAAAAAAACCTTGTTATCACACTCAGTCTCTATCTACTCTCTTCAACTTCAAAACTGTAGGTGGGGAACGTCCCAATTATTGCCAAAATCCGGAAGAAGAGTTTTAAAACTGTGTTTTCTTTAAGCAAATGAGTTTCTCATTCTTGCATAGGAGCACATCAATTTTCAGTCTACATCCGAACGTCAAGTGGCTCCTCCAAGTCCGTGGAAGAGAGAAGCACTTTCCTGTTTTTCATGTAGTTTGATGCTGACAAATACACTTCTGCAAGATTCTTCCTAAGTACTCACCTTCCTGAAGTTCAACCCTTGTCTAAAATTCTTTTCAATGCTTAACTTTGTATAATAGTCCAAGGGCACAAGCTTTTTCAACTGGTCTTTACAACTGTTTCAAGTTCAGTCCCAATCATTTGGTCACTTTTGAAGCTGAAATGAAATCCTGCAGAACAAGTACGAAGCAGACAAAATTAAATCATCCTTAGGAAAAAAAAAAACCCTATTAAAGAAAAGCAAAACCAGATGTACTTTTAAACTGCTGGTCTTTAGACAACCATTGTCTGCTTCAGACTATCCCTGCGTGAATGACGGAGATCTGACGACGCACAGCCAAAGTCTGAGGATTTTAACTAAGACAGTGGGGAAAAGACGAAGGGAAAGAAGTGACTATGCCTACATTACCCCACAGGAAGGTTTGGTGGTGCTGCCCCAACATCCATGCTACACACTTCTTAGGAATTCAAGCCAAGTGTAGTTTGGTTCTGCAGCTTGAACAAGAACTAGTAGCTGGAGCACTGAATGCTGGAGCACATCTTTCAGCTCAGCTCCACCCAGAAGGAACCCCGTTTATGCACCAAAAGCCCCTCTGTGTTTATCAACAAAACTGAAGGAGGACAGTCTGGAGACTTCTTTCAAAAATGTACTTAATATTCAATGTTAATACAGATACAGCCAAAGTTCTGAAGGAGATCAGAACATATTTTTCCAAAGCATTTCTCTATCTAATGTGTCATAAACATGACTGTATTTTTAAATGGCTATTTTACAGTAAAAAAAGCTGAAACTGATGTCATGTAATTGCACATACAACTTCAGAACTGGTACTAGGCACCCTTCACCCTGCTCCCAGATGTATTAATTTCCTTTCATATTACCTAAGCCTTGATATAATCAGGCCAGTATTCTGTCACCAGAATCCTAATAAGTCATAGAAGTTTTTCCTCATGAGGAGAAGCATTAGACTCAGCCCAACTCAAAGATTTCAGTTACAAGGCAGAGCCATTTCATACGAAACATGCCGACACTGCGTAAACACACACAAATGAAAGAGTTTAAGAGCTGTCAAAAACAGTGACGAGGCTAAAACCTACAAGAGAAGTTGCTTATTATCCCAAATCAGAGAGGGAGTGAATGCTCCCGCAATATCCTAAGAATCACAGCCACAGAATGTTGGGGGTTGGACTGGACCTCAAAAGATTATCTAGTCCAACCCCCTGCCTACCTGTCAGAAAAAATACATAACCAGGAAATCAAGTCAGCCTATCATCGCATCAGCTGAACGAGTGAAAGAATATGGGTTCAGAAAAGTGAGGAAATGGGTTATTTCTATCCTAGTGGTTATTCTTTAACTCAACAGTGTTTTTCCAAGGTCAAAGCAACGTGATACTGCATAGCCTGAATGAGACTAGAATCTTCTAACTTAATTGATCTAACTTACACCAATCACAGTAAAACAAGCGAGGCTTTACAATCAGCATTCCCACAATCCGTTCAAGTTGGCAGAACCAGCTCTACTGCCAAAGGACACAAACCCTCATGCCCCGACACATGCAGCTGATGCCACCCACACTCCTCATTCTCTCCTTTCTCCTCCACTTCAGGCCAAGTATTTGCTGTGACCTACGCACAGAAACTGCTCCCTGTTAAAAGCAGCCATTTCTTCTACTGAATGTAGATAATTTCCCCAACCCAGCTCGCTGCTCATTGGTCTGAGTGTCTCTGCAAGCAGAGGTGATGACAGCCGGAGCTGGGGCAGGAGAGACTGGAACTTCAGTAGCAGCAACACGCTGCGTGAGCTTCAACTATCGCACAGCACCAAGATTAGAATTGGTCAGGTGAAAACCACCAAGAGCCACAGAATCATTCGGGTTGGAAGGGACATCTGGAAATCACTTACTCCACAAGCAGAGCCAGCTACAGGAGGTCACCCAGAAACATGCCCAGTCAGCTTCGGAGAAGCTCCACAGACGGACGCGCTACAGCTTCTCTGGGTGACCTGTTCCAGCGTTTGACAGCAAAAACAAAAGCTCTCTTGTGTTTGGAATTGGACCGCGTTAAACTTGTTAAATCAAATATAGTCGCAAAATACCTGAACATCGAAGCCGTGACTGAAGAGGGATGCGGGCACACAGCACTTCATCAAACTCATGAGATTCTACGCTTACGACTCCGTTAGCACGCATTCACTCTTGTACTTTGTTTAGAACTCACTTTAAATCCACGGGGGCTTAATCAAGCGATACGGAGATACAGCTGAAGACGCTCAATAACGTGGATGAAGTAACTTTGGAGCTTAAGTGCGGCATAACAGGTTCAGACAAGTAAACAGAGTTATTTTCCTCCAGACACACAAGGGGAATGAGAAAGCAATGGTACAAAACCACTAAGAGACCCTTTATTCTGTTCAAGGAAAATGACACAATTTCTTTTTGTTGAGATGGTATCCGAACAACCATACCAGGATTTGTCTGAGAGTTACCGTGCTTCACTAAAAAGTGAACAATTCCTTGGTTTTTAACCCGTTTCTTTAAGGGGAGCTTAAAAAAAAATCAAAATACAGGGAAAAAATAGGGAAAAAAGCTAAACCAATCTCATTAAGATGGCTTGAATGCCACTCAGAACTCTCTAATGAGACATCACTCGTTACAAACTCTGTCTAAAAATTAAAGCCTGTCCCTTCAAGTCTCCCAGATATATTTAGACGTATTTAGTTCCCCAACAAGGCATCTGCAGTTGAACCTATTGAGACCTACAGTTGGACCTACTAAGACAAATTTCTAGAGCTGTGCAGCTTTCCAGCTCATAAATAAACTGCCTGAACAGCACTGAAGTTGACACTGGTTAATAACCTGGCTAATCAAGGTCTTGAGTTTATTTTTTTCAAGGTTTCACTCCTTTTCTAAAGAAAAGAAATATACAAAGATCAACAGGAAACAATTCAACATCCACCTTGAACTACACCTGCCTGGTGGCTAGATGTTGTAACAAATTACGAAAGCTTTAGGCCCTAATAAACCAGGGCACTTCACCTACCACCTTTTAAAGTCAATATTAAACCTGCCATTATATTTGCCACTGAATTCCTACGATTTCTTGTTCCTCCTCCTGACTCGGCCCCAGAACAACTTGTCACTGATCTATCCGTGAACCTATTCACGATTTCAAATCACCTGCAGACACAGGCTGAGCTCTAGTGAAATGAAATGGGATTTCGTGAGGTTCAGCAATATCCTTAGGCCGTCCTGCTCATAAAAGACACAGCTAGCGATCCAACCTAGAAACGTACCTTGGCATAGACTGTAGGCCTTTGTTCCTATAATAAACACAGCACATTTTGTTCCTATTTTGGGTATTTTCTTCTGGCGAGGTATATCCATGTAAAAAAACCCACTAATTCTTCCTCCCTTCAAGCAGAGGGTGCAAGTGCTCACCTATAACGGAGTGGGGAATTGCAAGTGTCCACAAAGTTAAGGCCATCCTACTGCAGAACTTTTATTATATATCAAATTACTTTGCAGCAAACTAAGATCCCTTCAGCTAAGCCCCGCAGAGACCCCAATAAAAAGTTTAGAAACCTGAACAGAGTCAGTATTGGATCAAAACAGAAACAAGAAAGTCACCGTGGTTAAGTTCCTCTCAGAGAATTCCACAGAAGACAAAAAACAGCCTCAAGTTTTGCTTCTCCTGGGGGAAGAATCACAGAATCGCTCATTCCATGATTGTGGCCAGACCGGTAACTTGCACTGTACCTTCAGAGGATACCGAAGATTGCTATTGATTTATTCATGATTATATTACTGGGGCATTATCACACCTCAAACAACCCCAGAATATCACTTAAAGAAATTCAAACGACTCAAGAAATGCAGGAAACTTAACAAAAAGATTAAGACCAAGTTGCCAAAATATCGTACTGAATGTTGAAGAGCCTGAATCATTGAAAAAATGAAGTTTATTTTGCCAACTTAAGAAAAATCTAGTATCACTATGCTGACTACCAGATGGTTCAAGTGAGTAAGAGCCAAAACTTGTTGGTTTTTTCTATTGTTGTGCTTATTTTGTACAGACTGATGGGTAGGAAGAGGTTAAGTCACTGTGACAAAGATTCCTCCACATCGAAAGTTTAAAAAAAATCAAATTTGAGGGGTAAAAGTTGCAGAGAAATCTTTATAAACTTCTTTTTTATTCTCAAATGATGCCTCCATAAAAGTTTCTTTGCAAGCCGCTCCAGTTTTTATCATGTTTTCCAGCATTCCAAACCTCCCATTCTGGGCATGGGAAACTCCCAGGTTCATATCAAAAGTATGATAGTATAAATAATAAAAGTATAAAATAAAAATTAAAGTATTCCCTGCAACGAACGATTAAAACTTCGCAGTCAGCAGACTAGAATTAATCGATTATTTTCTATTTAAATGCTCTAAGTCTATCTTCCAGAAGCGCTGGGAAAAAAAGACGACTTTACTGTCACAACTCTGTTGTCTGCAGATCCAAAGAACTCTAAACAACCACCTCCCGGCGTTATTTCTGTACACGAGCAAAGGCGCAGATAGCAGGAGATGAAATGAATGTGTAGGGTGACTGCACAGGGTGAGAGAAACGCAGGCCGCTGACAGGCCAATGGAACTTGTGGGAAATGGGAACAAGAGAGAAAAGAGAGAGGGAAAGAGAGAAAGAACATGTTTTTCTTTTCCCTCTCGTTCTCTCCAGCTCCAATTTTAAGAAGAATTTGAACTGACAGGAAATAAGAGGAACCCCATGCAACATGTTCATTGCCTTCTACCTCACAATGTCACGCCTGGTTCCTGGCGTGGAACTGTTCTCGCAAAACAAAACCAAACTGTTCAAGACAAGCTCTATGTGGGACGAGAGTTACACGAAATACGAACATGAACAGCACCTAAAACCCTGCTAGACCCACCTACTTAAAAGTACTTTGTCACAGGGCCTGCTTATTATGGCAGATCCAGCCCAAAGACCACGTACAACCTCTGGCTTTGTACATACTTTTTGATCTTCACGATTACAAACAATCTGAAAAAAACCCCAATTAACCTTTCTGACTGCAGGTAATATGAAAAAACGGCAGGGAAAACATCGAGTGTCTGTATCCTCTTTCCACTGAAGCAGCGACTAAAGCAGTAATGCTAACTGTTGTGCTAATGACAACGTAAGAGTGTGGAAAGGGTTAAGTAGAAAACCATTATATGGTAGACTGGAAACAAGTGGTTCAGACGAAGATAAAGCAGAATAGGAGAAAACAGGGAACAAAATACACCTGTCACTGTAAAATAAAAGGCAAAGTGGTCCAAATGGAAGAGTAGTTCTCAGAACAGGTAGTACTAGTTATGACTACAAAACAGGCAATAAATATTAGCGAGTTAGGTCGTTTCTCTCTACAAAAATCAAACGCTACCCTTGATTTGCAGGTGTTGGGGAAGAAAAAGGAGAAAGTCCCTCAATTAGCATTTCAGTCCACAGACAAAAATAAAAGAGCAGTGGCTGAAGCTGTCAAAGTACTTCAAGAACACAGAGAGGAGAAAGTAGGAGCGAGAAAGAGTAAGGGGTGGAGAATCCCAGTTGAGATGGACAATCCCCGCTTTACAGGTAAGGCAGAAGAGATACACAGGAGAACCTGCTCCCTGCGGGGAAGTCATACACCAAATAATGCATATTCACAATATTCACGACTTGCATCCAGCATGTGATCAACACTGACCACCTTTTAAAAATACCTTTCTGCCAGCTCGATTGCTTACGCATTAATTCTTCAGAAACACTAAGGCTTTAAAAACCAAGTAAGGGGCAAACTACCACCCTGTTAAAGTGCAGAATGAAACTAAACAGCAGTCACAAACTGCTCAAAATAAGCCTAAAACTGGGCAGTGAAGAGACACCCAAACACGACCGCAGGAAGAACTTCACCCCAGGGTCAGCGCAGAGCCTCCCTTTCTTTGCAGTGCCTGATCCTGAAGAGATGCGCAACATTTGGCGGGGTCAAGCGCCGAGCACTTCGTTGTTTATATCGTTACCTCCAGCATCTGGAATATCTGCGGCCCGACGGACGGCCTGCATCATCGCTCGGGCCCCTGCAGATACCGATGAACTCGAAACACACAAAAAAAGCCAACTATTTAATAATAGGGTTGGTTTTTTTTAACATGGCGCCTTCCTTCTCCACACCGACTTCGCCGGGGGTGGGGTGGGTTTTTTGTCAGCTCGCTGACTTTTAACGCAGCGGAATAAAACCAACCAACAACAACAGGAGAAGTTCGTGAGCGGCTGACAAGCTCCTCAAGGGTAGAGGGAGAGGTCTGCAAGGCGGCACGGAGAGACAGGGGAGAGGAGCAAGGACTTTACTACAGCGCAGACACGTGTGGCGGGGAGCGGAGGGCGCAGCAGGGGCACGGCGGCGGCAGGAGGATGGAGGGGGGGCGATGGCGGCGCCGCCCCTCGGGGCCTAGGGGCCGGGGCAGCGCTGCCCAGCCCTGCCCAGCTCTCCCTGCCCTCCCTCAGCGCTCCCCTCCGG
>WEIS01060038.1:7787-27071 GCA_013389965.1 Todus mexicanus
TTCTGGGTTCCTCAAAGAATTTACTGTTCCTGAGTCTGACACCGAAACAACCAGGCAAGAGAAGATGCTTTTGTGATCAGGAGCACAGGTAGACTTAGGGTAAGTCTCCCCTGCAGTCAGGCTGATATGTGACTACAGCACAAACAGACCATCCTCATCCATTCTGGTGCCAGTAGCAATGCCACTACTAGTCAGGTTTGGAGTGGTGTCTACACATACAGCATCCCACAAGATTTACAGCCTGGCCTGGAGCACTTCCATTTTTTTCAGTACCAAAATGAAAGCTGCTCCAGGTCTGCCTACAGTCCCTGCAATCATAGCCTTCCACCGGAGACAGCTCTCCTGACTTATTCGAAGTTGCATACTGAGTCTTACTTGGGATATTTGGCACAAGGAGGTCTGAGCAATTGGAAGTCAGCATGTTCAGTAGCACATTTCCTACTGGCTGGGTTTGTCTGTCTGTACCAAAACCTATTAAATTTATCCCTGTACTGTCTTCCCAAAGCCCTCCATAACAGTTACCTTGGCTGAAATCCCCTTCCCTGGGACTATTAACATGTGGACACAGCACTGCTGTTGGGCAGTATATCCAGCTAACTGATGGAAATCGTCCTGGTAGAAATCACATGGAAAAGGTAGCCACCAAATGTTGCAAGTAACAATATGGTGTACTGTGGCCTGGGGTAGCAAACAAGCATTTAGGTTTGAGTTATCAGGGAGAGGGCATGCAGGAATTCTTCAAGCCATCATCACTGTGATCCCCATGTGGTGTAGCTCTGGTGTTGCTAGCAGCTGTACAATAGTTTGTAGTGTCTTGAAACCTATGCTCATGGCTGACACATTCTGTTGTTGTACTGCTGTCCTGGAGGGAATATTCAGACAACACAGGGCAACCAGTCTATGCCTGAGTAATTTGGTATATATTATTTGCCCCATGCTGTCACTTGGACACCACCCTCATTTTCCTCTGGGGTTGTGCTGTATTGGGAAAACACAACACAGTTGAACTTCTCTCATCATAGATGTTTTTCATGTCCTTTGCTTCTCCTTCGTCTATGTGTACTACAGGTGCTCTATTCCCTGATGTCCTTAGTGTCATGAGTATATACAAGGCAACATCTGTAACAACTGGACCAGTTCTGCTACTTTCCAATTCCCATTAACAGCTAAGATTGACTGAGTCTGGCTGTATTTACTTCATGACAGGAAAGCAGACACACCAGGATGGAGAGTGGACCTGAACTAGACATGGTGGGTGGTGGGCCTGTATCAGACTTACACTGCACTGCAGTCCTTTGACAGTAGGTCCCAGGGCTGAGCTATAAAGAGGAGAAAAGATAGGATGGAACAATGGTAGTTGATGCTAGACCTGATTTCCACTGGAAACTGGTTCAGCTGCATGCTGAACTCTTGTTCAAGAGCACACACAGTGTGATGAGGTTTGGACACTGAGGTCAATTCCTCTTTTGTGGATGCTAATTTGGAAAAACATATCTTAATTTCTGTTTGTACTAGTGTGACAAGACTTAGAGGTCAGAATCTCACTTGCTCTACATCAGCAATGCTGTTATGTCAGTCTTGGTCCACACTGGCTTTTACCTATCTAGCTCCTGGTCATGGTGTCAGCCCAACTGTAGCAGACTAAAACTCAAAAAACCCCCACCACAACATAAGCTGACTAGAAAAGCCCTGCCAGCCTGCTACTGCTACTCAGCCGGGCTCAAACTAGAATTATACCTGTGCTAGGCTACCACAGTCATTCCTATAACTGCTGTTTAGATGTAATAGTAGCACAACCTAAAGTCATTATTGTGTTAGGCTTGGTATTAACCTCTTTTTATGGTCATTGTGTTTGGTGCTGGTGTTAAAAGTGGAGTGGTGTAGACATTTGTACTATAGATTTTGTATGGAACATCGGGGAAAAGGGATGAAAAGGGACATTTCTATTCTAATAGAGCTTTCTGGAAATATTTTTCAGACAATTCTACATGTAGCTCTGCATCTCTTTTTTAGTGGCACTGCGTTGACTGGTGACAACCTCAGATGACTCACTGGCCACAGTTTTCTGTCCTGCTGTTGACCTGTTGCAGAGTAATTGCAGCAGTGCATGTGTGGTCTCCAGAGAGTCCTTCTGTAGGGAAAAAAAAAAAGTCACAGAAGTGTATCCCATCCATCTTGATTGTAATTGTGAGCAGAAGGCTGTGCAAAGTCACACAATCTGGGTTTGTTTCCACTGATTCATGGCTGCCTCTGGGAACTCTGAGTAAACGCAGCTGCTGAGCAGTCTTTTAAACTGCTTGGTTGCAGGTTGATCGTAATCGCTATCAGAGAGCCAAGGGATACAGCCCTTTTATGCAGAGTTCATATACAATATGTTTAGTAGCCCAAGGGGGAGATTTCTGCCCAGTGATTTTCTCTGCACATCTGCTCACTTACATCCTTTTTTTTTTTTTCTTTTTTTTGCATACCTATTGCTATTACTATTTCTCAAGAAAAAAGAAATAAGGAAATCTCAGCAATGCTGCATGACCAGATTACTCTCTGACACTGTGTCATTCAATGAGGGAGGATGTCATGGTTTGGGGTCAGGGTACCCCCCAAATCTGCAACAGAATGCTCTCTCCCGCTCCCCACCCAAGGAGCGAAGAAAGGAAAATAAAGGAGGGAGACTTATCGATTAGGAGAGGAAACTAGAACAGCTTTACTCAAAAATGAAATAATAATAACAATAATAATAAGAAAGTAAATACATATAAATATGTACAAAACCAGTATCAAACACACCCAAACGTCTCCCCCTCCCCAATGGTAAATACGTCCCCGTCCCCACTGATGCTGTGGAAGGGCCCAGCAGCAGACGGGAACCGGGAGCTGGATTCAGGGATGTGGCCCAGAACCTGGGGCCCAGCCAAGGCCAGAGCCGGGGGCTGAGACCGGGACCGGAGGCCTCAGGGCAAAGCTGAAGCTGCCAAGACCAACTGAGAGAGAAGGAGTCCCGAAGCTGAGAGAGCAGCTCAATCCAGGAGATCAAAGGCAGAGCAATTGCTGATCCTAGATTCAGCAGTGCTACGAAACCAATTAGATCCACACTGGTAACACTGTACAGTGGGTTAGTGCTATCACTTTTCTTCTGAAGCCTCATACGGTGTCAGGCATTCCTCCATCCCTCTGATAGAGAACTAAGCAGTCATTGCTCTAACAGAATATCTGTGTGTTTTCCACCAGTAAGATATTTGCTGTGAAATATCTTTGCAAACAAAAACACAAACGGATGTCAGGAGAGAGAACCCTTGGTGGTGTCATTTTTGCTTCTTGCATTATTACAAAGTTCATTCAATTTATTTATTTTTTATTAAATTTATATTGAACATTATGGATATAAAAGATTAACATGTTACTCTTCTACTCTTGGCTTGATTTTTAATAGAAAATTTGTCTCTGTGGCCCTGCAATTCCTGAAACATTTAATTGACATATAACTAAATTACTACCATATTTGGTCATATATTGTCATTACACAGCCCTTAACTCAGATACAGGGATGCTTTAACTGCATTGACTAATTTAGTAGAGATTGCAAGCTAAAATTCAAATAGTAAAATTTGAATGCACTCAATTCAAGGTATATGAAGTAGAAAGGGCATAAAGAAGGATGCTCTTAGTCCTATAAGTATTGCAATCCCTTTTGCATTTTCAGATAGACAGGAGAATTCTGTCCAGAAAACTCCACCACAGAGGAGCAGTTCTGCATTCTCAGAAATGTAGGATGTGCCCTTAGCAGCCTTCGCACGTGCAAACGCGTACCAGAGCACAGTACAGAGCAAAGGCAGTGTTCTCACCCAGGATACATTAACTGGCACGTGGGCATTGACCTGTTTGCATCAAGTCACTGTGGAACAACTCAGGTCACAACTGGGGAAAATAAGATGGGATTTTCAGTAGGTTTCCTAGTTTCAGTCGTTGATGGGAAGCAGATCCAAGGAGTTTTGAGCTTTTCACTGCATCATTGGCAAAATTAATTAAAGACATGAAGAGGAATTGGATCATCCTCAGAAACATCACTCTGGGCTTGCCTAGAGAGCAGAACAAGACTTGGCAGAACTGCTGAGGAAAGGGGCTTGCCAGGTCAGACCCAAGCCTTTTCCAGCTCCATCATGTTGAAGCCTATCAGGTAAAATGAGATGGAAAACGATGAATATGACATGATATCTAAAGTAGAAATTATCTTAGATAAAAATAATGCATGATTCAGATCTTAGTCCTTTTGGACAGAGAGAAAATTACTGTGTTAATTATACATTCCTATGAGTTGATGGACACCAGCTTGTGAGCCAGCCACAAGTGCTTGAGCATGGAGATGGGACTTCTTTAAATCAGAACTTCAACAACCTTTGCTAAACTGCAGTACCATGGAACGTTGCATGCATCAGTCTGACTAAAGTTATAAACATTATGCATTTTGAGCCACAAAAATAATCTTGAACTCTTCTTTCACACACTAGTAACTAAAGAGATGATCTCCAGAGGGCTCCTTCCTAGCACTTGTCTTTTTAAGCTCTGTCAAGTGTAAGAGTTTGTTGTAGGCTTAAAGAAATCAAAGTGCTATGTATGCTGTCTTCCACCAGTCCCTGGTAGTATTGGTAAGTCACTTAGCAACTTTTTTTTCAACCTGGAGGCTGTAAAACAAGAGACTCTAAATTTCCATATTGGCCTATACTCTAAGTGCTTAAGATAAGATAAAAGAGCACTTATAAAATGGCATCCAGTTGTAAGTTCCTGAAGTTTTCCTTCAGAAACTCTAATTCTCCAGAGTAATATTTGGTGGCAATTTTTGTTCCTTAAATATCAGTGTGGAATGGAAGTTTATCAGCTGCATAATCTTACAGTCTGATCAAGGCTGCCTTGAGTATGAGGCACATGAGATTTAAGTGATGCAGGAAATGCTCAAAGCTTCACCAAAGGGTGTAGCAGTACCAGCTCATTACAAGACCATTCAGCGGCAATACAGCTTTTATAAAAGTACATTATAGCATGAAATTAATGGCTGTTTTTACTGGCTTGCAGCACAAAAATATTAATAGACAAACCACAGCCTCTGAATGTCTGTAGAATACAGAGTCCTAATAACCAGAAAGGGCCAAGTTATTTAAAAATTCACTAAGGTTCATTAATGATTAGGCATAGATGAGTTATTTCACCTTTAGTAATTTTTCTAGTTGGTTGTCCCATTACAAAGCTCAGGGTTTGTTCCCATAGAATGCTGAAAGCCTTCAGCTCTCAGGACTAGCATGACTTTGGTCTATAACCAGAAGAAGACACAAGTCCTGGCATACCTGTGATGGAGATCATCGTGCTTTCCTGGATACTCTCAGGCCCCACGCAGAAGGTCTGCATGCAGACAATGAGAGAAGCTGAGTACCTCTCCATGCTGCAGCTTGAAAGAACTGTCTCCTGGACCAGCAAGAGAGATCAAGTCAGCAGTCACCTAGCAAGCAGACTGAAGATGAGGGAAGTATCAGATGCAGTCTCTTCAGACTGCTGGACACAGACTGTTTTATCCTTTGTATATCACCTCTTTATAGAGGGAAAATTGGCAGCAGGAAGCCACCAGGCCTGTGGTCCTTCCATGGAGGTCAGGGCTCCCAGCACAACACTGTCTGTTTGCCCAACACAGGGCAGATGTACAGCAGGGTATGATGGAAATAGTTTATATCAGGTTGTGCTCAGGGAGAGGTTGTGATTTCAGTAAGTCTTTTGACTGAAGTAGGTGAATCTGGTTTTGACTGAAAGCAGAAATTCTTACTTTTCTTTCCAAAACTGAGCAGATGTTGCTCATTAAAGTGTGCAGGACACCACCATTTCTCATATTTATACAAGAATTCAGCAATTAGACTGTACAGCTGTGTGAGACTTCATTCAGTTATGTTCTCCCCTTTGAAAGACTTTAGCCTCTTCTGTGTCACTTTAATCAAGGCTGCAATATTTAGAGACTTAGGTGTACAGGTTGACATTGCTATTAAAATGAGAATACCACGTGGTTAGGTTAAAGGTTGTCAGCCAAACCCAGGTTCTGGAAGGAAAACAGTTCGGAAAGAAATTATGTTGCTTCAGAAAAGCAGTTTTCTGTTAAAAGGCTAACATTCTTTTAATCAAAAATAAACTTTTTGTGGCCTTTGCAACTCATTATCAATTGGATAACCAGTGAATAACCTGCAACTCAGCTAAGCAGAAGTAACTTCTGTCATCACTAGACAAAACAGGCAGGACCTCGGAAGCCAATGAAGCTACACAATGTGAACACAGGCTGAGGTGAGAACATCTCATCTCTGGAGATTTCTCTACTCATGCTTGGTAATCCTTTCCTCATGGTGCAAGTGCTCTAACCCCTCACCAGCTTTGGTCTCCTTCACTGAACTCACTCCAACTTGTCGAGGTCTTTCTTCTGGAGAAGTGGATCCAGTATTCTGAATGTGGTCTGATAACTCACATCCCTCAGCCTACCAGCTGTGTCCTGAAGGCTGCTGGCTATATTTACTGCCAGGGCACACACCCTACCCCATGCTCAGCTGCCCACCAAGTCCTCAAAGAGCTGCTCCCCAGCCAGTCTCGCCCAGCCTTGGCTGCTGCAGGGGTGCTTCCTTCCCAGGGACAGCACTGAGCATTTCTCCTTTGGTATAGTGCCTGTTGTAGCTGTCTAATAGATAAATGGTTGAAAAATACAGCCATGAATAACCAGACCAGATTGAAATTTTTGTCTGAATGACTTTACAGTGGCATTATCTACCCCTGACATTATTTATGAATAACAAAATAAACTTGCTGAACAATTCCAGGTTTATTAGAAATAACTAGCAGAAATCTGTTTCTATGTCTATAAACACTGATCTATTTCTCTGTACTGACATACACCTTCGTAACAGCCAAGTTTCATAGAAGCAAGCCATAAGCAATGCAGCTGGCATGTCAGAGTGTGTCACTTTCCCTTTTGTCATAGCTAACAAATGTATCCGTGGCAGAAGAGCCTCTAAGCCCCTTAGAGATGGTAGAGGAAGAGCCCTTCTCCAGGACTTTGTCATTGCAATCTCATTTTCTGTGTAAGAGCATAATGCAGGTTCAGAGAAACTGAAGTCCATTTTCCACTGTTTTCTGAGAACTCCTGAAAGACCTTCTCAAATCCTTGCTATGTTTTTCTGGAGCTAGGTGATGTGGACTTTATGTCTCTTCATAGCACAGCAAGATCTCAGGTGCCACTTTATGAAGGGTACTGATCTCAGCTGGTGTGAGTTCAGGCTTTTTCCTGGACAAATGAGAGAAAAAACAAACAAACAAACAACAAAAAACAGTGACCAGACTTTTGAACAATGCTAACCAAACTCAGTCCCCACAGATATCTTATTAAAATACCTTTGAAAGTGTGACATGGGCACAGGGGTCTTTTCAACAAACCCTGCTTGCACATCACCTGCAAGCACATACTGAACATTGCTAGTAAGTATGTCTTATATGACATGGGAAGAGATAAGTTATGTGAAAGAAAGGTCATATAATTAAAATTCTACTCAGTCAGAGTGACTCTCATTATACAATGTTTCTTTTGCAAGAACACCTCCCTTTTTAGTAGTTTTGAGTTTTGGAATACACTCAGCTGGAGTTTACATTTGGAACCAGATGCTCAACAGGCATTGATGAGCCTCTTAGTCATGAATTTGTCATTATTAAGTCATTTATATTTGTGGTTTCTGTAATGTCTTGTTGGAATGAGTTCCATTATCTAACTATTCTTTAGATATGTGAAAAAGTATTCACCTGTAGCGTTAATACAGAAACCCACTGTCCACAGGAAAATAAATCTGAAATTTCTCCTTAAAAGAGAAGCATGAACTTATGGTGCAATAATATTAGTAATATTTTCCTCCTTTTTATGATGTGGATAACTATCTGTGTTTTATAATGCCAAAAATTGAAAAGGTGGCAGTGAGTATGTAATTTCTATCAGGCAACTTCCCTTATGCTCGATACAACACACCAGAATGTTTGTATCATTCCAGTTGGAAAGCATCCATTATGAAAGGCATTCAGATGAAAGAGTCCACTCACCAGTGGCTGTGGGCAGCTGATGGCCAAGCAGAGGAGTAACCTGCTGCAAAAGCAGCAAAGACCCAGGCTGGTCATTACCCAGTGCAGATACAGCCCTGAACTGAAGCTGCTGAATTGTTCCTACAAATGCAGCACTGCACAAAAAGCACCTGACTTGTTTCCATATCTGGCTTAGATTGGGAAGGGCTACTTTTATGTGCCACAGATTCTGACAAACATCCTGCAGAAGCTCAGCCAGATCCTTCTTCCCCACTCCATGGGTTTATCTGTAAACTCTTGCCAGTTCCTTATCTTTTCTCCTCCAAGCACCCAACTTGCCTCACAGGGATACTCAGGGTGAGGACATCCCAGCCCCAGGTGATTCAGCACAGGGTGTGTATATCCACATAATTCCATCTGTGTGACTCCAAGCAACCAGGACTGTTCATGGCAGTGATTCCTCATTGCCCATGGCACAGAGCTCCACTGTGCAGACATCCTGTGGCTCCAGCCAAGCTGTTGCTGTTGGCTGTCCCCTCCATTCCTCATCTGGGCCGCCTCCTTGGAAAACACTCAAGCATCTCCCCATGCACACAATCTGAATTTAAGAGTTGCCATTAAGCAGTAGATCCTCATTCCCCATGCAGAAAGTAGCTGGCTATACATGCTTCCATCAGAAAGATCATACGCAAACCATTCGTAAAGAGCTGGAGACAGAAATTTTAATTTTAATGCCTGGGCCTTCTGCTTCTGACTTCTGGTGTGGGTTTCTGTAGACCTCAAGTGGACTTCTTCCTACACTACCTGGGTCTTACATCATGGTTAGAGCCTGTTATTAAAATTGCAATGCCAAAAGCAAAGTTTTTTAAATAATCTTCTGGATTTTCATATTCTTTATGTCTCTGGAAGGGAGGAAATATAATGAAAGTACCAGACACAGATGCATTGTTCAGTAAAAGTGACTGCTACATCATCAAGGCCCATGCCAGGATTTGTGAACCACAATGGAAATAAGTGCATGTAGATCCACTTAGGCTGTGCTTCCTCAGCATGCTTGGTCACCATCCCAGACCATTACCATTCCACAGGATAGAGCAATGATAGTTGTCCTGTAAGTGTACCTATATGTAAGTAATACAAGCTATTATTTTAAAGATTACAAGATTGATCTAATGGAAACCACAAGCCTGTTTGGTTTCTCTCATAAGTAGTGCCAGAGAGCAGGAAGAAACAGAGGACACCTCACTAGGAAACTAGAAGTCTAACTTATCTCTGCTGATTAAGTATAGCTTGTGTCTAGACAAGACAGGGTTTCCTCATGAGATCACTGGGAGCTTGTGAAATGTCTAGTAGTAAGTGTAGGTACTTTTCAATAACCTTTTTACATAAGAGAAAGTAGAGCAGGAATGCCACTAGTTGCCTGATGAAATAATAGCATTATTTATTTATTTATTTTGATAGTAAATGATATTAGATCTCAAGGCCAGTTTTATCAATAAAATATTTTTTTGCATGTGTTGCAGTGATTTATTGCATCCTTTTACAAGATGAGTCCCTCAATCTTGGGCTCATGTGCAGTATATTTTAATTTTAATGAGTGTTTATGAAAATCTGGAATTCTCCATTCCATTTTCTTTTGCAAATAAGTTTTTTTAAAATGTTGTCTGTGCTCAGGTAACAGTGCAGCTTGTAGTGGTTGTGTCCCAGTCTGAAGTAGGTCTACTGAGAGTTTTCAAATAGCTGATCCTAATGGTCGTATCCTAGATTTTGAAAAGTCCCCAGAAATATTATTACCATCCAATGAGTAATCAGAGTATTCTTCACATCCCTATGCACGGTAACAATATTTTTGGTGCAAACAGGCTCCTGGACAAAAGAACAGTACAAACTGTAGTTACATCTTTGCTCTGAACTCGGGTCATTAGGACATTATTAGCACAACAGTTTACAAATGTCACCGCTCACAGTGTGGCTAAAGCGATTCTATTAGAAGCCATGCTGAGAATAGCAGTGATTTAGTCAATCACAAGTTATTTTTAGTTTGATGCTAAATATGGAAGTTATAACCCATTTGGTGTTCCAGGCTGAGCGGGCAAAGTGACTAAATGTTTTATTATCCAAATCATTACTAGGAGATTTTTATTTATCACTATTTACTTTGGGTATTTTAATGTTAACATGAAACATTCTTCGCTTCCAATAGATTTTAATGAGTTTGGTGCTTCATTTTCTATCTGCCATGCAGATTTGATTCTATTACAACATAAATATGGATGTATAATATCCTTTTCTCACATTTACAAGATTACTTGGTTACCTCTTTAGGTTGTAAAGTAGTCAATTGTGTCTTCTTTGGTCATTTTGCTTATGTTATTCATTATGTATGATTAACTCTTGCAAAGAAATAATTTGTAATTGAGTTGGGATAACAGAAATGAAGTATAAAAATCTTGGCAAAGTGCCTGGTTTAGTATATTAATTCTGCAAGTGAGTTGATAATAAGATTGAGCTGGATTTGAAAGATTAGACAGGCTTGGCTTAGAAGGCCATGAAGGTTAGTTCCATGCAGTTTTCCAGCTGTTTAAAGAGAGCAAGTATTTGAATTTTTGTCTGTATTTTTGTGATGAACACTTTCTATAATCTTCTTCTGTAGGGAAAGGGTGTCAAAATTAAAAATTCAATAGAAATAGCTGATGATTTATTTCCATTAGCTTTGGATGCTGAAATTGATCCACATAGTCCCAGGTTTATTAACTCAGAAGCTTATGTGTCAGGGCCTGCTGGATAACTAATCGGGTGACCTACATGATGCGAGAGCATATTCAGACTGCTCAAATTCAAATGTTTTTATTTTATGTTGCAGACTATACACCAAGGAGCACAGTAAAATTAAATTAAAGGGGTCAGTGAGAGACGCCTTGTTTCTTCTTTCATGGATTTTGCAGGAACTGTTCCTGCCTGTTTTAACTGCAAGACAGGCTGCACAAATGGTTGAAAGTTTGTGACTGCCTATAGAAAGAACTAAGAGAAGCAGACTAACACAACCCTGATGCAGTCAGCAGTCTTCTTGGGCCATGAGGTTTGTCTGTCTGATGGATGATCAAGCCCTGTTTGCAACTTCTAATGCTTATTTCGTATTTATCATTCATAAATCAAAAAGTCTTGGCAAATTCAAATGTATCTGCAATGTTCTTAAGACAGAAGAAAATCACTTATGTTTGTCTGCATTGAGTTCCACTGTTAAAAGGCTTTGCATGTACCCTATTGATAGTGTCTTGCTGTTATTCCATGATTGCATCTTTATATGCCTACGGTGTTTCTTTGCACCTGTGGCACACAGGTAAAATGTTTCTATAATAAACCCAAAGCAGCACATGACAACAAAGAATGAGAGTTATAAGCTCAGTACATCCAGATGTATAGCTGAGATGAATCAGACCTTTCTAGTCAAATAGTCGGAGAGAAAAATTTTGGAAAGCCATTTCATCATGGCATTTGCTATCCAGATACTTCCTATAGATGAAGATTTTGTGATGATTTCTAACAACCTGAGCCAGTTAAATGAGCTTTGAAATTCGTGTTTGTTTGGGAGTTTTCTAAGGAGAGATGACTGAAGGGAGATCTCCAGCAAAGGTCAGATGCTATTCCATGAAAGCTTCATGCTCTGCATGATATGAAAGAAAACTGATACTTCCCTTTAACAATCACAATCTTGTTAGGATGGTCCGCTATGTGTCTTGAAACTAGGAGTAAATTAATGTAACTACTTCTAAGACTTTGCTGTCTTGCAGAAAGAGGACTAGGATCCCTGTCTTTCACTTTCTTCTGCCCTTCTTTGGCTCTAATTACAGCAATGCTTTAAGTACGTATCGCACAGCAGAAATATCTCCTTCTAATGCAGCTGACAACTCAGTAAATCCAGATGTTGAGAGCAGAGAAGAAAAGAAACAGGAGTTCTGGGAGCTGCTGGGTAATCAGTCTCTTCACCCTTTCAGATGTTGCATTATACTTCTGCCCCACTCCCCTGCCAAACAGGTGAGCCAGGTGTGAGAAGGAACCTGAACTACAGCAGTCAACAGCCTGAGGCATGGACATGTGGAAAGGAGCCCGTGCAGCTGCTGTGTTTTCCCTCCAGGAGTCTTGGAGAGCCCTGACCCCTTCTGCCAACCCTGTGTCCTGGCATGAACCAGTCCAGGGCTCACTACCATTGCACAGCCTGATCCTCACTGAGCAAAGGAGTGCAAGCTTAACAGGTCACCTACATTTTCTCTGCCCAGCTGACTGGACACTAAGTTAAGCAGACTGGAGGGAGTGTGTATCTGTACACTCTGTTGTGAGCTGCACTGAGGGACATGAATTAGGTGTTTCTCCATCCTAGCTGTGGCAAAGGGGATGTAAACTTCCATCAAGAGAGAAAAAAATTGGCCAATGGAGCAGTAATGTTGTAAAACTCCTTTGCCAGACCTACCAGCCACCCATATTGTTTTATATCTAGCTTTCTTGTCTCTGAAGATCACATCCAGTAACCAAGGGTTGTGATCATGTTCCAGCTGGGGCCTTGGTCCCATATGTCACCTCTGCACAGATCTCCTTGAGGTTTCTTAGGTGAGGCATGACTAAACTGGATGGGACAAATTATGCAGCTACTATGGGGCAAAGAACAGGAAAAGGGCAAAGGACAGAGTGAATGGCTTGTTTCCTTTTTGGCTTCTAGCACAGTGAAAGTGCAAGGTTAATGTATTTCACCACCTTCCTCTAATATACGCTGAACTTACAAAAGAAAGGCCATGAAAAGGCAACTTACAAATAGGTTTTAATGATCCTCATTTTGGTCATAGACAGATTTTTCAATCATAGTAAATCTTAAAACAGATTAATGTATCTGCTGTTCAAGATGGAGAGCAGCTGTAGAAAAAGGTGCAAAATATTTTATTCATAAGGCTGGTAAGGCTGGGAGCTCAGTCCGATTGACTGCGCTGACCTACTTTTCATGAATACCTGATCTCACACAGCCGTGCTGGTTGTCTCAAAACTGATTGTACAACAGGTGAACATGCCTTTCTGACCACTTCAGAATAGTGAGCTAATGCATGATTTTTAACTGTATTGTTTTCTTCTTCATGCTTTATTTGAATCCATTGCACTGAGAGAAATATTTTTGATTTATTTTTTGTATCTGGTTTTGGCCAGGCTTGATGGCTTAGTACTTGCAGAATGTAAAAAACCTTTAGTGTGAAGCACTAAAATAATGCTGGTGTCTTTCTTGAAGCCTGTAGCTAGATTAGCATCCCTACAAATAATTTACAAATTACACAAGCTTCTCTCCTGTATTATAAAGCCACATCCTGTCCATGATATACTCCACTCTTTCTTCAACAAATTTCATCTATTGTAATTCAATATCCTGAAGTGGAAATTTCCAATCAATTAAGTCTTTTCAATATTAATTTATGGATACTCAAATTACTGCCACTTATTAGAAACCTCTTACAAAATGGACTTTGATATTCTACAGATCTTTTTTTATAACAGATGAAACTGAATTTGCCGTTCCTCTCAATTTTTCTTTTACTTCTTGTAAGTAATAGCTTTTTTCAGTATGATTATTCCTCACTGAAACATAGCACTCTCCCTTTTTTTTTTTTTTATTTAAGAGCAGCATGCTACGTGTTACTTGCACTAATGAATTGGCATTTATAAAGTAGAATGTATACCGTATCTAAGACGACTGCTGTGAAAATGCCTGAGTTGCTGCACTCTCTAAATAGAGCACAATTATGGCATACGGTTAGAGTGCTTTTATCTGTACTGCCACTGCTGGAAATTTAACTGTGTATGTGACTCGAATATTTAGAGCTCAATGGAAAATTCCATAAATGTAGTGTAGCTTCAGAGCACATAACTGCTGTTACAAATATTATACCCATTATATATCGTTGCAAACTGATGTATAGGAAGCCCTTCTTCCATTCTGGGTGTATTTTGTCACTTGTATCAGTGCAGTATTCTGAAAGACCCTTTGAAAAATGCAATGATTCTAGGTGCTAAGTAGCTATCATAATTATTCAGCAGTAGGATTTCCCTGTGTGGATATTCATACTCCTTCTGGCTCTGCGTAGTTAATGTTCAAACCTGAAAAGGCAGGAAGAAACTATATCATATGTAGACCACACTTACTGTGTGCTTTTGTTTGCCTAGTCTGATATACATGCTAAAAGCCACTACCCAGCTGAGCAAACACGAAAAGAGGGGGAGTAGCTCTTCGCACCCGTAGAAGGTTTCTTCTTATAGTGGGACAGAGTCTAGATGTGATATATCCATGGATGCTCCCTTTCACTTGCACTTACTGTAGGAGTACACTAACATTGCAGAGCATCATTGTAGTAGGGACTGCAGAAACAATGAATAACAGAGTTTACAACAGCAAAAGAGAGACTTTGCAAAGTATTATTTTTTAAAAAACACAGTAGTTTAACTAAGATTACACAAGCTGCAGGCTGGCTTTTTAATGATTCTTCCTGCCTCCTACTTATAATTTGGTTCCTTCTGCTTTTATGTTGTTGGAACATGTTAAAAGACTCTGCTGTAGAGAGAAGAAAAGTGCTAAATGTAGTGCATCCAGCTGCCATTGACAATCTGCTGCTGTAGCACTGCATCAACTGTGTAAAGGGGCAGGGAAGGAGAGGAAGTGTTTGGTGACATCCACCTGGTTGTTCACGAGTGTCTGACCCAATCTCAGTAACACAGAAGTATCAAAATTCATGTAGAAGTCATGGCAGTTTATCTACCTAAAAGCTAGCTCTGTGTGGTAAAGTAATTTCTCTGTTGGGAGGACCCAAAAAGGTTAAAAATTCCAACCCTTTGACTGCAGCTGAGGAGGATTCGACCCTACCCATTTCAGTCCTGACAATGCTTGTCTAGCTTGGTTTCATGGTCTTCCATAGGCACCACCACTTCTCAAGGCAATCTGTTCCAGCACTCCCCTATCCTTACTGTCATAAAGTGGGGGTTTATGCCTCATATCTAACTTGAATCTTTCTTATTGTACATGCTCATCACTACTAGTCCTAAAACAGCATATACAGAGAACAGATTGTTCCCTTCCTAACTGCAATACTGCTTCTGCACATTGCTCCTCAGAGTAACCCCTTGTTTGCATGAAGAATCATCTCCTCAATCTATGCAATGTCAGAAAGTGATTGCTTGGAAGGCTGTGTCAGTAAAAATAGGAGACAGAGAGACCTAACCAGCTGTCTAAACTAGGGTAACAGCTCTCTGCCCATGACAAATTACACAGCAGGCAGCATATTGGGACTTGTAGAAGTAGAGCTAAAATTAATCTTTTCTCTCATGAGGATGTTGCAACTCATGAGAATTCCCACAAGGAAACAGTTCTTGAGCGTTCCCCAGCATCAGCAACATGATTATAGGAGACGCTTCTGAAGACAGTTATGCAGGCCAGATTTGTTACAAGCACTTGCAAGCTAGCACTTAAAGGAAGACCTTTTCAATTAAAGCCTGTTGAACTAATAGGAGTCAAAACTAAGCCAATGTTTAAAATACTTTATGAACATGGTTTTATTTATTGGTACACAGTTTAGTACTGTGGCCACCTCAGATTACTCTATTATTCTCAGATTACTCTACTGAACTCAGATTAATCTATTGAATAACACAGAGGCATCTGAGCAGGTAAATGTCATTGGCTATAGTTGTTCTTGTAATACTTTACATCTTCTCCAGGTATCCACCAAATTCTCAAACTGACCACAAATGTCAAGTCCTGTTTCAAGGATCAGAGTCAAGACAAAGGCAGCACTTAGCGCCATGCACCACAGCCATGTCAAAAAAATGTAATCACATCCAAGCTTCTTGTGGAGAACTGTGAATTCAGCCAAAGGTGAATTTGATCTCAAAAATATTAATTGGCAGAAAAATTACATTTTATGAGTGCTAAATAAGAAAAACATTTGAGGAAAGAGCAGGGGATGTTTAACCCAAAGGATTTTGAAACAAACAAACAAAAATCACTATTTTTTAATATAGTAGACTCTGTGGCACTGAAGACCCAAAATATCCCTGATCCTCTAGGTATAATTTATGATTGCCCTCATGCTCTCAATAGCTTTCTTAGTTCTGAGAAGTAAAATACACAATTTCACTAAAACTAAAGCAATTCATGCAACTTACTGAAGCTGCACGTAATTAAAATGCAATGGAAATGCCTTCATGCAGGAACTTACTTTTTGTCATTCCCCTTTCCAAAGAGAACAGAATGTTCATGTACAAAGAGGAGCAATCACCTCCTGCACACAGGGAGTGCTGTTGGTGGAGCAAGGACTGAGAGCAAGGCAAAGATCTGTTCTTCCAGCTACTTACACTACCCTGGGATGCCATGGGAAAGGAGACTGAGTGCACTATGGTTGTAGACACCCAGAGGAACCTTCAGTTGCATCAGCAAAGCTGGTAACTCGGTGCACTGCAGCACACAGGGCTCATACAAACCTCTCACGGAAGCTCACGGGCATCTGGAAATCCGTTCAATGTTCCTGTGGCCTCAGGGCTGTATAAAGCCTGGGTCAGGTCCCAGCATGGGCCTGGGAAGGAGGCATTATGCCAGCCTGACCTTTGGGTTAATGAAAACCTCTGTGACTTCTGAAACATTATTTGCACTCATGGGGATTGTAATTTAAAGGTCCACATCTCTTCCAGTTCTTAACAATTAGTGTCGTCTGTCATCTACTTACTTTTAATTTACAGTAGAAAAGTCACCTCTCATAGAGCTTAAGTGAGTTTTCTAAATTTTGCTACTACTACTTTTACATAATAATAACCATTTTGAGACTGATTGTACTTGTTAGCTCAGTTCATACACACACTAAAAAGTTAAATATTTTCAGTGTCAGGCATATTATTGTCTTTTTATGACATTAAATTAATGGCTACATTCACTTAAGAAATTGACCACAAATGCTACTCCTATAGTGCAAAACATGTAAAAATTTGAAAGTTCTCCTGGAACTAATACTTCAGCTTTAGCTCGCATTTATCAGCAAAACTTTTTTCAGTGTTGTACCCTGCAGGTATACTTTCTTCTAAAGGAACCGTACTGACTTCACTCTGAGTTACTGGAAGTCAATGAAGGATCACTGAATCATAGAATGGTTTGGGTTAGAAGGGACCTCTAAATATCATCTAGTTCCAAGCCCTGCCAAAGTCAGGGACACCTTCCACTACACTAAGTTGCTCAAAGCCCCATCCAACATGATCTTGAGGACTTCTAGGGAGCGGACATTCACAACTTCTCTAGGCAACCTGTTTCAGTATCTCATCACTCTCAGAGTAAAGAATTACTTTTTTATCTAATATAACTCCACTCTCCTTAATTAAAAAACATTAATAGAATGAAAGACAGACACTCCAGAAACCTGTCCTTCAGTAATGACATTGTTAGTTAGCATTATCTTTCAGGAAGGCTGCAGCAATGTTTTGCCAGTTTTCCCAGTTTCATTGCAAATCTCTTAAAAACCCAGATCATGGATTCATGGGACTGGGAACGAAGTCTTTTACAAGGAAATAAAAAATTGCAAGATACATGGTTCTGAAGAAATGTGTGGAAAAGTGAAACTAGAGTGGACAGAAACACCATAAGACAGATAAAAATTATTCAACTATTACTTTAAAGCCCTTCTGGTTTTAAAATGAACCAGAAAATTTTGCATCTCTCTGACTCATGATACTTCAAACAGGTAACAAATCCTAAAACTGGGAATATTTGGGCATTTATTTCCAATGCCTTGTAAAGGGAACGCAACTGGCAGCTGCCATGCTTGTATTTGGATCAGTACGTGTGCTCACTGAGTTTAAGTGAAGGATTTGCTTTCATTTGGGAGTACAAATATAAAGTGTTGTCATGTGCTGCGCTAATGGGATAAAACTGGGATTCCACAGAACCTCCCATGCTTCTTATCTTCTCTCTTGTGTGTGTTGTAATGATGACCTTGTCACAAAGAAAATCTTGTTACCTAAAACTGGCTTATCCCACACAATTGTTTGGAATGAGGTTGGAAGGGAGAATGAGCAGGAAGACACCGTTGCAATACAGAGCACATTACATACTCTCAGTCCAGCCCAGCAATGACTACATGGCCATGACAGCTGTTTTACAACCCATATGAAAGGAGCTGGTGGCTCCCAGAAGTTCTTTCTTGCAAGTCTCAGTGACATTGAGTGGTAACAGCTGCCCAGGTGACTCAGAGTGATATCCATGCTTGTGACCAGGCTAGCATCTAACATTGCTTTAACTGTTGCTGCTGGGTCCATCTTGAAGCACACAATGAGGATGAGAACACGGTGCTCTTGCACTGTTTCCGTAACTCCTTCACCCTGCAGTAGCAGCCAGGTGTGACAGATGTGGATTAGGACCCCAACATTTTAGGGGGTTCTGTAGAAATGGTAAGAGGAAAATGATCCATGCACTGAAGAGCTTTCAGGCTAAATATCCACCCTGTCCGTAGAGAACTTCATTCCTTAGGTCACCTATGTCAAGCCCTTCCCACGCTTAAAAGCACTGACAGTTATTTAAAAGGATAAAAATTTAGTTTCATCTTCATTGCCAAAATCTCATAGAAATAGGTAATGACCCATGGAGCTCTTACCATATCCTATGATTTCAATTAATATTACCTTGTGTGAAAAAAAACATGGAATTGAGAGAGCAAAAAGCACATAGGCAACAATCCCCTGTCTTATGTTTCATGTGTATGGTAAGAATAAACAGCAGATGTCAGCACTAATTCAGAACTTGCAGTATTCACATGGAATTTAATCAGACCTCGCTTTAATGTCCTCAAAGTGAATATGTTAAGACTGTGAAGAAGCTCATCAAAACCTATGCTTAGAAACACAAAAATATTTATATTTCAGGAACCCAGGACAATTTTAAATATCACTTCTATGTGAGTACTGCTAGCTAGCAAGGGTACACATCTGTATGGATAGGTTTTTGTCTTATCCTTGCACTAAAAGATCACTAGATCCATGCATTTCCCTAAAAATGATAAATGTCTTTTAAAAGTGACTTCAGAAGAGACAGTATTTTGGAAAGGGACAAGTGTAAAGATTTGAGAGATCTGATGAGAAAGAAGTTGGCCTGAGGCTGAAGGAGAGAGGAGAACCAGAGGGCTCTTGCTGCTGTTGCAGGTGAGG
>WEIS01060043.1:693-17218 GCA_013389965.1 Todus mexicanus
TTACAGATGGACAGCGTAGTTACAAAATCCCAGTGGGAAACCAGTCTCAGGGGAATTTTGCATTAATATCTCACTTGTAGGATTTGGGAAATGTTCAAGCTGTAGGAGACAAAAGAAACTGGGCACTCAGAAGTGGGGGCCCATAAAATAATTCATTTCATCATCTGTTATGCCTTACATAAGCATCACGGAATCTCTGACAAAAATGGATGGATATCTCATCACTCTTGCATCAAACACATGCTCACACAGATGTGCAGTGGACAGCTTAGGTCCAAATGGACGAGCAGGTCTCAGCACAAAAAGATTCACCTGGGAGGAAGAAAGGTGAAATTTATAATTTTTTTTACAGATAAGAAATTGAGGAATAAGAATAAAATCTTTCAAATATGTGAAATATTTTGCCATTATCCTCTTTATTCTAACAATGAAGGAAAAGCTTTGCTTAGCAGTGATGAGTGTTTTAAAAGCACTAAGATAGTTAACGAAGCCTGACACTCATCTGGTATGTTTTCTACTGCAAAACATGAGAACAGAGAATGAAGAACCCAGCATCTGACTGACCTTTTAGCTTCTGGATGCCCATGACAAATGGCTAGTTTATCTGCCAAATGTAAACTATTTTTCTTCATTCTTCATTAAGCTAAAAATAAGGCAGCCCAAAGACAAGCTACAAATACGCAAAATTCTGAATGAAAGCACTCTGGAAATTATATATAATTCAACTATATTGTCTGGAAAAATATACTTTTTGAAAAAATTATTTTTGTTGTTGTTGTTAAGGCATAAATGCAGTCCATAATGAGCAATGCATTTTTAAAATAAGATAGCTGCTTTTCTTTTTTAACATATGTTTCTATTATTCTGCAACCAGGAGCTGAGACAGAGAAAAATAATTTTAGTCGTAATAGCTTGTGATAGAAAGATGTTTGGGGTTATTATGTCCTCTTCCAATGAAGGAAAGATATGGAGTCCAATGAAAAAATGTCAGATACTTAACACAATCAGAGTCCGAAGGTTGCAAACCTCCAGAAAATGTCACTGATTAGATAATATGTGCCGAACTGAACTGACATTAGAAAAAAACAATTCTATCTTCTCTAAAATAAACAGAGAGATGGGAAAAGAACAAGAGGAGGTAGCTCCTGGATTATCACCAGAAAAAGAAAGGAAATACTTAGTCACCCATGATGAAAGAGAAACAAACTGCCCAGAAAAGGAGGCTCTAGAATTCTTCAGAGGCAGTAGAAGAATTGGGAATTATTTGATTTACTAAGGAAAAAGACCGTTCTACTTAGCCAGCACTAACTTGGGAGAACAGATATTTAAAAGCATTTAATTCCCAGCCAAGAGGAGGAAAGCATGCGCAAGCAAAAGGTACATCTTTCACAGTACAAGGAAATGACAGAAGTGTTGCCGTGTGGGGCTGTGGAAAATCAGTGAGTAGAGTGAGGCTCCTGTGTGAATCGTTACAAACTGATGTGGGGATTCATATAAAGAATCTTCTAAGAAAGAGAAGAGGAAACATTCCAAAAGTTTTCTGGAGAAAAGAAAAACAAATCGTTGCTGGTGTTTGCAAAGTGTAAATATTAAAAAACAGGATTAATGTGCTAAAATTGACATGCTTTACAGCACCTAGAGGTAAGTCCCACCAACTAATTTCTGTGCAGAAGAGAAAACAAAGGAATTTTGCTCAAGTGGAGAAAGGAAACTAACTTACCACGTAGCAAAGAAACATTAGTCAAGAGGATGGTTACTACAGATAAGGACAGGAACAAGAAGTCTGTGCTGCAGGATTCTTCTTGGAAAAGTTAAAATAATATAAGCTATATTTACCTTTCATTTATCAAAGAGAACAAATCCAGTAAATTTTATTTCTCTAATCATAACATTCAAAGCAGTTACATAAAAACTATTGTGTAATAAAAAGTTATTATATACCAAACAGATGCCTTGTCAGTCTCACTGCTCCTTAATTTTTGATGATGGTTTCTTATCATTACAAAGTTATTCAGATTCAATAGGCTGGCTACCAAGCTTGTTATATCAGCAAAAGTATTAAATATCATTTATTATTATTAGCCTAGATACGGTAAAAGTCAACAAGACTTCAGTACAAGATACATACATTAGAGCATATCTTTCAATTACTACCACATGTGCCTCAAATTATACTCAGGAAGGCATCAGTTCCAACATTCAGAATCTGTACGCGTTACATTGAGTTGTAATTTACAGCAGACCTTAAACATTAAGCTTTCATGGTAGCTGTGAGTCTCATTATTTTCTAAAGAGAGATCTGGATGACAGTGGTTTGTCCCACATACACAGACCTTTTACACAGCAGGTTGTGTTAGTGTCTGTGGTTTGCCTACTCAGGTCATGTCTCTCTTTCTCCTTGTCTTTTCTTGGCTGTACATGCCATTTACTTGCTTATACCAGACTTGGACCTTCTACTTTGGCTTGTTACCATATATATCTTTACTTCAGTTCCTAAACAATACTTCACACTATGTTTGCATTGTTTTACTTTTCTATCCTTGTGCCCCCGCACATGTGCTTTAGCTAAGACTTGAAAACAATCTATCCACCCATTCAGCTAGACAAATGCCAAAATGAAATGTCACCAGATTTTAAGCTTTCTTTTGGCTGCAAAAATGATCTTCCAAACGTGTATGGGCAGTAAACATCACAGCTGGCTTCCCACGTTTGCAAGCAAGTAAACAATTTTTTGATACCTCTTCAGCTGCAGATATGCATGCCAAGCTGCAGCAGATCACGGCAAGGCACAATGCGAGCATCACGAAACAGCAGCCTGCGAGGATGGTGCACAACTTGGCAGGCAAGAAGCAATGAAAACACCACAGAATTCTACGTGGAGAGGATGTCTTCCACCTTTTTTGCTACAAAGCACTATGGTTTAAGCTCATTTCAGGCCAATGTGTCACATCCTACCTTGAAGCTGATATCAAGGAGGATCCCACCCTGGCAATCATCATAGTCCTGTGACAGCATAGCCAAAGAAATCCTTTTACTTTGGGGCAAGGAGGTTAGAATATTTAGTGCATATAACTTAGGAAATTGAGAAGGACTCAGCAAACCACTGCCTGTTGGAAGGACAGAGCTGAAAGGTATTGAGGCTAAAGGCTTCGAAGATACTTAAGAATCTACAAGAGGAGGTGGACCAGCTCACATTGACTGAGACCAAACCATTCTTCTTCTGGAGGCAGAAAATTATGGGATGTAGCACACTGTATGAATGCAGTGTCTGATAAAACACACTTCGACCTTTGCCTTCTTTACACCTTTCTTTTCTCACTTATTTTTAGTCTACTAGTTTTAAGACAGACACGTTGGGTTTTTTCATGTTCAAATCCAAGTCCTCAGTCACTGCCTATGAACATGGTGCATAACGAGAATGGCAGCCCAACTATTTTTTGCCCTGGCACTTAGGTACAGGCTACATTTTTTTAGGCCCTGGCTTCAGCCTAGCTCTCTGGTCCAGCGCCTTGAAATGACACAACAGCTCACTCGCACCTCATTCTGCAACGTGCAGAGTGAACTATTTGTTCTCTTTCTTGGAACAGCTGGCATTAGTATAGCACTATAAAAGCAGTGAAGACACCAAAGACAATTAAAATACCAGCACCGATGAGCTTGCTACTGAACTTCACATTTATTGCTCAAGAAGAGATAAGTCCCACCAAGAAGGTTACAAGCACTACAGTTACCACAGTCCTGCCGATGCAGAGACACATGCTAGTGCCCACCACACCAGGGAAACACTGTGCAAAGCACAAGTAGAGAATGTCAGCTAAAAAACAAGCCCAAGTAAACAGGTTTTATATGAAGTGTCTTGGGAGTGGAGGAGTGGAAAGGTAACAGCTCCACAAACACTGTTTTCGCAGTGTCACCGTGGGAGAAGTTGGCAGTACCTCGAGCTTGGTAATCTGTGTGCCCACGGGCATCCACACAGCCTGCATTAAAACCCAACTCCCCACAGCGTATTTAGGACCCTCAGTAAGTCTGAAAACAACATTTGTCCTTGCACACTGCATAAGGAAGCTGAGTAATCTTTATAGATTTCCTGCTCCCACCCCACAGAAGAGAGGGGTTTTCTTTGTCCGCTATTCCACAGTCCACTGGTACAAAAATCTAGTCCCCAAAAGTCACTCAATAAGCTGTTTTCCTTCAGCCTATACTAATAAAACTATATAACACTATAAACATTTTCTGCATTGGACTTGAAGATGTTTAGTGCTCTAGCTGGAAACACTGCTCCTTTTGTTATTAAATTAACACAGACCCCTTTAGACCCAGTTTCCATCAAGACACCGAATATTTTTGTCTTCTATTTTCTGTGGGGAAAGCACTTTCCAAATCTATGTAAGAGACTTAGAAGCAGCTATTGGTTGAGTATCATTGCTCCACACGTAACCACATCACAAATCAGACTCATCAGAATACCAGAGCGAGGCCCAGTGAAAAACCTTCCCTTCCATAACCTTTCCAACACATGGGCTGGCCACACAGGGAATATTAGCATTAACAGGAGATATGGACCCATATCCCTCAAGCGGGGCTAAAGAAACACCCCACAGAAGGCAAAACTTCCTTATCATCAAAAGTTTGAGTTAAAGCTAAAGAAAGCACTAAAATAAGTGTCAGTCTGTGTCTGAAGAGTCATCTTTGTAATTGAACTTATTCTACCATTCTGGCCCACATATGAGAAGCAGTGCGGGGCAGGTAAAGCATGAGAAGAGGTATGACATATGAAATTCAGCAAAATACAGTGCCCGTGATGCTGCTGGCTTTTCTGTTAAAGCTGCCAACAGGAATGCTAATGTTTCAGTCAGGCAAAGTTTGCAGGGAGAGGCAATACCTTTTATTACACCAACTGATACAGTTGGAAAAAACAGACAAGCTTTTGGGCACAGAAAGCCTTTCCTGCACAGACCCAAAGAATGTCTTGTTTGTCTGAAAGTGTCTGGTTTTTCCAGCCATATTGATTCATCCAATAAAAGATATTACCTCTCCCTGCAAACCCTGCCCTGCTTAACAGTCTTCAAACATCATGGCTACAACAGCCATACTATTACATTCTGGTGGCTCTGATGGTTTGCAGCACAGACTTCTGCATTTAGTCTAACAGGCATCAACTTATTCACAGAGAACAGGCTACTGGTTTTAAAGGCAATAGCTTATTATAAATTACACTCTTTGCCATCACAGGCCAACATAACGTCGATGGTGATGAAGGCAAAATAAAATCCCAAGTCCCTACTCCTACCCCAAAGAACAACCCCGAACCCTCTGTTAACCATTCATGTCAACCACCAGAATAGTCTCCATGTACCACAATATTAGGAAATGACAGGAGAGCACAAATTCTCAAGTATCTACTGACAGAGTAGTTAAACAATCCCCACAGAGGATTTTTAAATAAGACTAATGAGACAAACTTATTTTCAAGACACATCCAAAAACTTTCTCCTATGTTGTGGCAACACACTTACTAGGACTGGTCTTGGCAAGTGATACTCATGAAAACATGAACAGCACCCTAAAGGGTTTACCATGAGGATATATATTTACACAGAAGGGAGAAAACCACACAGAAATAAGTAAAGCTTTTCAAATACTGTGGGACCCAGGAAGGTCTTTGTTTTATGTATTTTGATGTTGTGAGTAGTTCTGGTGGAACAGCTGAAATAGCTGACTGACCTGCTTCGTGGGCAAGCACTGATGGTAGGAGATGCAGTAAATATCTGAAAGCCCGTCTTCAACTCTTTAAGATGTACTTTTCTGCCCACAGTCTGCCATTAACTTTAAGCACAAATCTACTTGAAAAGTATCCATATTACAAATGAGAAAAATCAATTCTTATCCGCAACATACAGTTCACAGTTATTTATTTATAAATCAGACTGTATTTAGACATTCTTCATTGTCCTCTCCTCTCACACGAATGTTCATGTTTTCATTATAATAACCATTTCAGGTTTATCACTGTAAGGAGGGTCTCAATATGAAAGCCACAGTTAAGTATTCTTTTCAGTAAATTACATTTTTTGAACATATTCTGTTACCAAGACATATTCCAAGTTTTATTTCAGAGGTCCATGAAGCCAAATGAGAAATATTTTTCATGAGATGTCTGAAGAGTGGTAGAACTTTTATTTTCCAGATGTCTGTATTCAAATTACAAATGAATACTCTATATTTTTATTTGACTCAGTGCTGTAACTATAGATTAATTACACTAATTTCAGAACTTAGCCATAGCTTTGCCATACAGATGAGAATGGATGTGGCCATTATCATTAAATTACTTGATATTGTATATTTTGTAGATCATATGTATCAATAACTGCGAAATTATTTTCCATCATAATGTGTTTTGTCTCTACAGGAGGTTTGATGGTTTGTATTTTTAAATATAAATAATAGCTACAAAATAAATTTATTTTCTAGGTACAATTTGTATAAGCTGAGCTTCCAAAAAAATTTATCTCTGACATCTATTAAAAACCTATTAATACGTATTTATGCAAATATTAATTACTCTCTGGAACTGTCTTTTGGGGCAGGGGGGGAGGAAATGGAAAACTGGTTTTGTAAAGAAGTTTATGTACTGAAATGAACTAATAAAACAATCCACAGTCTGTTTGTACACCTGAAATATGCCAGACTGACTAGAAATGCAATGCCAGAGAGCTTTAATTTCTAAAATTATATGGGGGTTGAGGGAAGGGAAAGGAAGAAATTAATTTCAGCATGCTTTAAAAAAGAAAAACAGTAAGCTAAAATCAGAACAAGAAAGTCCCTACAGCTTTCCCCATACAGGGGAATTTCAGGGTAATGAGAAAGACACTTTTCCCAGAGCGTAAGTGGTATGATAAGAACTACAGTCTCAAAACACTTGCTACATAACATGCTGTTTCTTCACTTTGCTCTCCACATACCTGTAAAAACTAAGTGAAAACGATACATAGATTGTTCCACTGAACATCAGCTCACTGAAGTCATTGCAATGAAAACAAGATGATTTTAAAAACAAACAAACAAACAAAAAAAACCCGCACAAAACCAACCCAAACAACTTTGATACAAAACCATGTTAGAATGAAACTGGATTTTTGATAAGTGTACCACAGTAATGCAAGCTGACCTTCAAAAGGAGCGATGTGGTTTGAAAGTGTCTTCCTATCCAGTCTGTTGTATGGCATGGAAGCCATGGACATCCAACATCAGTTGCTGCGTACCACAATGCAAATATTTGAAGAAATGACCTTAGCTTTCTTCTGTAGGCACCAGTCACGTTATACACCCACATGTTAGTTTAGGTCTTTCATGGTTATAGAACAGAGAGTAATTTTCATGTATTCTGCCACATCTTGGCTAATAATAATTTGCATTGATACTATTTATATATTATGCACTTTCAATTCTCCTTTAGGACGTGAACAGAGAACATATCAAGCAAACTTTTGCAAAATTCCTAACAGACGAAGAAGGACTTGAAATTGATAATCACCAGAATACATTAGTTATTTCTTTCATGAAATTATCTCTTTATATGCAGCCACAAGATGGGCCACCATTTGACGAACACCACAGACAGGGACAATTTAGCCCTGCCCTTATCTAGCTTCTCACTGCAAGGTTAGTATTGATTTTCTTATAGTATTTTTCAATCAGCTCACCTGGTACATAAGCCATCTCCCTGCCTCACAAAGAGAGGTACTTAGTCGCTGCATTTTTCCCCCACACAGAAGACAAGCGTCTTATTTTCAAATGAAGGGAGAAAGCACCCCAAAAGACACAGGACTAAGATAAGAGTACTAAATGACAATGGCCATATCACATTGTTAGGATCGGATGGTCTCTAAACCAGCTGAGCTCCAGCACACCCTCCCCCAGTCAGACTGGCCACGCTTCCCACATGAGTCGGCGCAGGGCTGGAGCCTGATGGGCACTTCTAGACACCAAACACCCCAAATCAGGACCTGAGCTCTCATACTTTCATACTGTAGCTGGGATCAACTTCCTACAGCAATTCATACTCAGTACACCTCTGGACCACACATTCCTGAGTACAACTGAGCATCACAGCCACGATCTATCACGAGATCAGACAACCTGGGAGCAGAACAGTTCATGCACTGCTAGAACCATATACTGAAATACATGGGTTGGACGTTTCCCCAGGAGCCAAAAATCAGTTTTATTTTTGGTTCCTCTAGACAGGTGCCAAGTCTGAAAAGAATGGTAGAGGAACACAGAAAATAAAAAGATTGGCTCAAGGTGAGCCCTTGTTGCAGAATCATTAAGCAAAACTCATCCCAACTAACAAGAAGCTGGACTTTACAGCGGATTCTGCAGATTTCTCTAAGCAACCATTGTTCCATCAACTATCACTGTTGTCTCTTTAGTCCAGCTGGAGCACGAAGGTGAGACCTGAGTTGGCTGGAACTTCGGGCTTGCTGCATGGCACAAGTGACCTACAAGCACCTCACTATCCAGCACAGTGCTGCACTTTCTATCTAGAGCCACATAAAGGATAGATACTGTTTACACCTGCTACTTTTGTTCAATCAAATGCAGATACTACTGAAGGAAACTTGCTAGACTACCTCGTTGGTTTGTACAAGTCACCTAAAAGATACTAAAACTCCAATTAAGGCATTCCAGACAAAATGCAATATGAAGATTTAAGGGCCCACATCAGTCTTAGACATCTTTCAACTCCATTTACAGATGAAGCCAGATAGAAAATCAGGTGTAACTACAACATGGATGAATTCCTAGTTTTATTTAATACTCCGGGCTCTGTGTGAAATGACCTCTAAACCATTCTTGAATGCCAAGATGCACAGAGAAACAATGAAGCAAGTTTCCTTGACCTGAACTGTACGAACTGAAGAGAACTTTAAAACTTCTATGCACGCTCTGCATAAGGATGATATTAGGAAAAAAAATTCAATAAAATTTCTCATGCAAATTGCCATCTGGGCCAGGAAGCTAAGTACAATACTGTTTTCATCATCTTTAATGATGTACAGTTTAGTTCAAGGGAAGAGGGGGAAGGAAATGGGACCAACCTTTGACCAGTATGACAGCAGCATAAGTAATCCCTTATTGCATTATGAGACGATTCATACATGGGGAGTTGCAACATTACTGGGCCTGTTAACAGTATTGCAGCTCCTTACTTACTTTTTTTTTTCATTTTGTTTTACATCAGACAAGCCTATTGCTGTGATTTGTAGAGAACAGAAAAGCTGCTACAGTTTTAATATAAAACACAGGAAAAAAATACACAGCAGCTGTTCATATTTTCTAGGAAGTCTGTTACAATAATGATGTCATGGAAAAAAGCTGGAATCTATTAAAATGGATCAGACAGGCAAGCCATTCAAAGCCTTCAAACAATATGCGTACACAAGCTGCACCATGTACTTTACATTAAAATAAAAACAGGCAAAGAGTGGAGTTCCTTAAAAATATTATTGAGAACAGGCAATTATGGTAATTTCATCGATTTACTTCAATAAATTTAGTTTACTACTGGAACTACCTAATAAAGCAAAATACAAAAGCCACAACTAGCTCACTGTCAGTTAAGCTCATTTTCACCTATAAAAGCATTTAAATCTTTTTCGAAATCACTGGGTCAACCTACATAGGAACAAAGAAGCTCTCCCAGCAAAAGCGTCTCCATTAACAAGTGAAGCATTTAAACACCAGGTATAAACTCCAGCTCATTAGGAAGGGTGTTCTGTTTGGGTTTCCCCACTACCTCCAATTTGGGAATTAAAGCATGCAGCTAAGGGGAGACCCATCCAGGCACTCTGATTGACCTATAATTAGCTATCGGACATTTGCTATTTATATGATGCTACTCCTGAACCCTAGGAAGTCTGCACCTCTTGCTGCAGCTTGTTTGCATACTACTCCAAAGCACACAGCCCAAGGCTCGCCCAAACATTCTGCTTCTCTTCCCTGAGGTACACTGAAAAGATGAGTTTGTGGTAGAAAACAGGTAAGTTTTGTAGTTATATGGATGTCTCAAAAATTATCTTTACCTTGCCCCATTTCTGATAAGCTATGCCTGCCTTCCTCCCTAAGGCTTTCATTAGAAAGGTTTTTCTGGTAGTGGCCTGAATAGGTCTTCCTAACACATGCAGAAGTACTTCTCACAACATGCAAATACTTCTAAAGTGAGATCATATTTTGACCCCATGTTCTTTGAACATTCAAGCTGACTTTTTCCTTATTCAGGAGCTAGAAAAGCAAAGCAAGACTGACCATGTTTAATATTTTTAAGTTCACAACAAAAATACACAGACAAAACCAAACTGGACGCAAATACCACAGGCAAAGTTTTAACTTGTATACTGGGAGGGCAGAAGGTGCAAGGGCTATATTCTTCAAGGCAAGAGAAGAAACCCTCAGCTCAACAGCAGCCATGAAATGCAGCCAGTTTGAAATGCAATGATTCCACTTTTCTTTGTGTATCTCCAAACTTCATTGAATGTCAACTAAAAATGACACAAAATTTTGAATATTCTGGCATACACCAATGGGGTCACGTGTAAAGGGAATATATTACAGAGGAAGCATTATAAATCTGAGATCAAATGAAAGTTAATATGGCATTCTTAAATTTCTTTCTTTTCAAACTATCAAAAAAACTTTGTACCTGTTTGTTATAAAATACCAGCTACAAAGAAAATCAATGAAAATACCTTGAGACTCAAAAAATTGTTTTAAAGAGGTAATTCTATCAAGCCATCTAAAAAGATCTGTTTCATTACAGCCCTGGTCAGTTAGACATACATAAATTAAATTGCTTTCATTATACTCCATATTAAACTACATTCACCACTACTACTAACGTAACTGTCTTTACAAAAAAGAATTAGTAACAGAACTCCAAGCCAAAAATTCATATTGCTAAGCAAACAAAATGAAACAAAACAAACAAAACCAACCAAAAACCAGAAAAGAAAGACCCTAACTTCACAGACACATCCACAATGAGGCCATTTAACACCACCTCCTGCAACTGGGTACGTGCAAACAAACTTGAGTTCACACAAGTCTAGCTGCCAAAACAGATCCCTACTGTCTTACTCACATTTCCAGTCCCAGTAAAAGCAACAGGTTAGGCATGCAAGTAGCTCTGTGCACTTCACTAAAGGCTCGAAAGATTTGAACCAGAGTACAAGAAAATTAGTCTGAATGTCTTATCTTAGGCACTCCACAGTATTCATATATTTTAACTTGAAGCTGTTATTGGATATAATAAAATAGTGTTAACATTTTCAGATGAACGTTCAGGGCAAGCTTATAAACTATTCAGCGATTAATGCCCTTGTCTCGTGTTTTCAATTTTGATTGCTACTGGAGGTCATATGTTATGATGTCAGCTTGAATCTGGATTTCCATTTTGAGCAAATCTAATTTAAAATTACAATACTAAGGCATATGGTGAAAACTGCTTAAAAGTTCTATACTGAGTAAATTTATTCACTCTGTTGCTAGGGTAGATTTAACATTCTAGTGCCACCTATTCATCAAGCAAACATGGTTTGGGTGTATCTTCCCATACAGTAATTATGCTATAGATTGAATGTGCAAGAGCAGAACTTGTCTATACTGAGATGCAACAGCACACTTGACAACCTTGGGGGGTTTGCAGGACTGGGCCAATAATAGGAAATTAATCAAATCCCCAGAGAGTGACATAAATTGAATCTGCCAAAAGGATTCTGAAGGAGAAATAACAGGAGTCTTAAAAGAACTCTGAGCTGGAGGGAGACTGAGGGAGTATTTTCCTTAGGAGCTAGGAATATGGAGATGTTTCATGGGGTCTAACACAAATAAGACACTCGCCCCTTTATTCTGCCCTGCTCAAGGTCCCTCATTGACTTGCAAAGAGCAGTTTTATGAGGCAGTAGAACTCAGATGACTGTAGGTTGCCGCTGAAAAGACTGCTCTGCCCTCCTCCCCTAGTCCAACACTCATACTCCTATTTCCCTTTTCTCATGACCATTTCTGTGACATCAGCTTATGAAGCTAAACCACATGAGAGCTACCTCTGCCACCTACCTTCTGGTCCCCCTTGCTCAAAAGAAATAGGTTTCAGATGGTTGATCTTGCTAAGACAACTCACTATGGGCCTAGTAAGAGTCACCTCAAGAATCAGAGCAGTTTCAGGATCAGGACGTGGAGCAACAATTTTCTGAATGTTGCCATTTCCTCATCTCAGCTGCATTGGTTCCATGTGAAATAGCAGCAGAAAAAGCTTTCAACTGAAGTTACCAGGTTTGATGTTGCTATTATTTCCTCTTATTATCATTTTTTTCTTTCCAGAGAAGAAATATCTGTAAAATAACCATAATTAACTTGAAGTCCTTCTCAAAGCAAAACCAAGCCCAAACGGATTTTTCAAGTGCACAGTACATGAAATGCCAGGCTTATTATTTTGTTTTTCTATAATTTCTTTTTCCCATACTGGGCTGAATAAGGATTGAGAGCAGTCTTGAGGAGAAAGACTTACAGATGCTGGTTGACGAAAAGCTCAACATGAACCAACAATGTGCAAGTGCAGCCCAGAAGGCCAACCGTATCCTGGGCTGCACCCAAAAAACTGTGGCCAGCAGGTTGAGGGAAGCGATTCTGCCACCCTGCTATGCTCTTGTGACACCCTACCTGGAGTACAGCCCTTGAGTCTCCAGCACAAGAACCATAGAATCATTAAAGTTGGAAACGACCTTCAAGATCATTAAGTCCAACTGTTTACTAAACATTATCATAACCATTAAAGCATGTCTTGAAGCCCCATATCTACATGTTTTTTGAAGACATCCAGGGATGGTGATTCCACCACCTCCCTGAGCAGTCTATTCCAATGCTTTACCACTCTTTCAGTAAAGAAGTTTTTCCTAAACCTCCTCTGGTGCAACTTAATCCCATTTTCTCTTGTCATATCAGACATTGACCTGTTGGAGCAGGTCCAGAGGAGAGTCACAAAGATGATCTCAGGGCTGGAACACCTATCCTATGAGGACAAGCTGAGAGAGTTGGGCTTGTTCAGCATGGAGAAGAGAAGGCTCCAGAAAGACTTTATTGCAGCCTTCCAGTATTTGAAGGGAGCCTACCAGAAAGCTGGGGAGGGACTTTTTACAATGCTCTTGTAGTGATAGGACAAGGGGTAATGGCTTCAACCTGGAAGAGGGTAGATTCAGACTAGAAATTGGAAGTTCTTCACTCTGAGGGTGGCGAGACACTGGAACAGGTTGTCCAGGGGAGTTGCGAATACTTCATCACTGGGTGTGTTCAAGACCAGGTTGGATGGGGCTCTGAGCAAGCTGGACTAGTGGAAGGTGTCCCAGCCCATGGCAGGGAGGTTGGAACTAGATGATCTTTAAGTCTCCTCTGAACCCAAACCATTATATGATTCTACAAAAGAACGGCCAATCTTTAGCATGTTACAGGCAGAATCCTATAATGCAGTGTATGCCAGCTCAAAATTCTTGTATTATGCAAGTATAATTCTTAAAAACAAGGATAGTACAGAGAATTACATAGAAAAAACACAGACCTACTCACAGTTCTTTCTGTGTTTAACTTACTAGTGCGTTTTCTTCCTAAAATGATTGAACTTACTTGGTACGTAGTATAAGATGTCCAAGGTATCCCCTTCCTCCAGGGAGACATTTTAAGCACAAGGTAGTCCAATGGCCTTCTGAAGGTCTTTAGAGTAAAGTCAAGCCATTGACATCTTTGCAGATGTAGAACCAAATGCAATGCATGCATCCATGTGATTAAATTAGTATTATTACCATATTCACACTCATTTCTACTGAGATTCAAGCAGATAAACAATATTATTGAAGAAGCAGGGCCAGGATTTGCTATCATGTAGTTACATATGGCAAATAGACTACTTAAAAAGATTCAAAACCGACAGCAAAAATGTCCTGGTTTGGGTTAGAACAGAACAATTCTGATCTATGATTTTTATTTTTCAGNATTAATTATTATGAAATATATTTTTTAGTAAAGCTGTTCTAGTTTCCTTTCCTAATCGATAAGTCTCTCTCCTTTATTTCCTTTCTTCCCTTTTTGGGTGGGGAGGGGGAGAGAGCGTTCTGCTGCAAGTTTGGGGGGTGCCAACCCCAAAGCGTGACAAAAAATAAAAAGTTTCTTGTCAAAGGAAATATTTCTAAACTCATTTTAAAATCTGGTTGAGCATTCAATAAGAAAAATAATCATTTTCTACAGGTACATCAAGCATTTTAAAGGTCTCAAAAATTCTTACATACCATGTTCCTATATAAATATAAATTAACATTGAAAAGATTATGCTTAATTCATTTGTTTAGGTTATAAGCTTTGGAAGATAACATACAGCTCTTTTTTTTAATACCTCCCTGCAATTTACTGGCACTTCAATGACAGCATGTCCGTTTTTATAAGAAAAGGCTATGAATTTGTTTTAAACTTTACAGGCATTCATTCTTTTTCCTTTCAAAACCTAGGCATAAGTAACAAAGCACCGGAGTCTTATAAATTTTCTAACACCAAATGCAAATTAGGTCATGAAATTGCTCTAGGAAAAGTTCCAAGAATGCACACCCAAAGGAATTTCAACACAATTTCTCAATTTCAGGGTGTTCATGACACTCAGGCAAGGTAACAGAATATGATGCAGCCAAGAAGAGCTATCTGGGTATGGAATATGTTTAATTATCTAATTTCCTCAACTTCCTCTATTTTATGTATAAGCTCTAAGATGAATAGATGGATATAAGTGGAAGAAACTGAAAGGATGGCAAGAGTTTTGTAGGTTGAACAGCTTGCAAAATTTTCATTACCTTAGAAAAGTGGATTAATAGTTCAGAACTGAATGGGTATCTTCGTATGTTTTGTAAACAGCTATCAAATTAACATATTTCTCTCTCTTTCACTTGGGGTCATGTGAACTGCTTACCTGCATCAAAGAAGTGAAATAAGCACAACTCCCACCCCATTATGTGACAAGGTAAAATCTCTCTCATTTTATGTCAGCTGTGACTATAGAGCTTTGCAGGACCATCACCAGCAAACTGAGGCTTTCCCCATCATGAACAGAGTAATTATTTAATCTTTCAACAATCCTCCTGTAAAGCCCCAAATCCTTATTCTTAAGCACAAGGCAGGAGTTTTAACAGGTTGTCTAAACAAAGAGCTGCTGATTTGTCACTCTGTAAAATACTGCTTGCTTATCTCAGGGGAGACATCAGTCAAAGAATGACAACTTAACTTGCTGGGCATGCTATTATTTTAGGAATAACCTCAAGGGGACTAGGGACATTTCCTGAACATGAGGTTTAGGACTCTGAATGCTCTGAAAACACGAGATGAACAATGACAAACAGCGTGTGCCTGGCCATGCTGCTAAAAACTGGTATCAGAGTGATGCCCATTACCTCCAGACACTTTCTCAGCTGGCTCCCATTTTTCTGTGAAAAGACAATTCTTTACCAATCCCCTCTTAAAAGATATCCTATGTATCAAGTAATCAAAACAGTAAGATCATCAAACATTCATACCTGTATCTTTCTCAAGGAGCTTGTTCACTACAGCCTGTATCATCATCAATGTTTCAAGCTATCCTTCAGCTTTTCAAAGTGTATTTCGCGAACAGTAACTGTCATTTGTGTTTGCTTCATGCTGGTTCTTATTAACAACAATGATCTTTACAGGAAAAAAAACGACAAACTCAGTACTTACCCAATGAACTCTGAATTTTCAGGAAATATTCTTGTCTCAGTTTTAGTAAGATGGTCTAATCTGCAAGAGAGCAGAAAGGTCTATCAATTACATTTGATACGGTGCATTTAACATGAGCAATATAATTCAATGACACTTCAGCAAACTGACAGATAAATTTTTTAACTATTATCATGATCTGTCACATCTTTTACAGAGATACATGTCAAACAGTAATTATACAATATTACATATACAAACTAATAAAAAGTATCTTTTTTCCTTTTCTGGTGGTTTTATTCAGACATGGAGATGTAAGAGTTTTGATCTACCTTTATGCAGTACTCATAATGCTCACGATGTGGTTAGAGTAAATAATTAAGGTCCTGCTCACATTGTATTTCTTGTCACTGAACAAGCCAACCAATTGAATTGGGCACTTGAGGAAGAGATGCACGATTGGGCCTAGATGCACTCAACTGCCATCAACATCTAATGAGCTCTTCAGGAAAAAATAAAAAATAAAAAAATCAAACAAAACCCCCATATTCACTTAAAACACAAACATTATTACATCCTAGTGAACACTCAGTGAAGCCTAGTTATTAATTATCATCCTGAAATGCAGCTAAACAAAACTCTGAGTCTCAGTTTCTGCTGACCAAAGAAGGCTTCCCACCCAAAAAGCAGCGGTCATACTACAAAGACATTCAAATCAAGACAGCACACATTCGTACGCACCATCTCCCACTGAGGGCAG